>PVJI01001535.1:61354-176441 GCA_004026765.1 Micronycteris hirsuta | reverse complement strand
GAACATGGCAGCATGGGGCACAGAGACAGGATGTGCAAAATGTGTCTTTAGAAATAAGTAGAGAAAGGAGCCAGCCGTTGGCAGAGAACAGCAGTTACAGAAATTAAGCAAGGGACAGGGAAAATGTGGCAACAGAGATGGGGAAAAGATTGCAGTGGGAATAACCAACAGCAAGTCCAGAAATATGGCGGCGGGTGAGAAATTAGCAGCAGATGCAGAAACGGGGGAAATGGGGGCATAAGCCCAGACAGACATCTGCCTGTTGGTGGGAGAGGCGCAGATGCTGTGCCCAGGAACTGTGCCCTGTGGGTCTCCCTATTCTGGGCGCTGGCTGATCGAGGGGGGCCCTCTGGTGGTGCTCCTGGACGTGGGCGCCTCAGCCTGGGCCCTGGAGCGCTGGAAGGGGGAGCTCTGGGACACCTGCAGCATCAGGGTGTCGTGGTAAAACTGGGAGAGGCTAATGAGGCCAAGCAAAGAGGGGCTGAACCACTTGGTTCCAAACTGCTGCTAGAAAACACGCAGACTTGACCTGGGTGCCTTGCTGGCCTTTTCTAGACCAGCCCCTCCTCCTTCCCTGAGTCTCAGTTCTCCCGCATACGTCCAGGTTCCTCGGGTGCCCTCGAGGGAGTCCCCCTGCTGAGGACAGAACTAGCTGTCCTCCAACGCCACACCCCCACTGGGTTCTAGATCCCGGCTGGTGAGTCTAGAACCTCAGCACTATGTTGCATCCGGGTCCCCTTCTCCTGGTCTAGAACCGAGCCCTCTGGGCTCTAGAACTTCCATTTTTACCTCGAGACTCTTCAAGCTGTGCCCTGTCCCCTGCTTTGGTGACAGGGAGGTGCCCCTCACGTGCGCCGTGTCTGATGCACTTGGTCTGCAGTGGGGAGTGGGGGCGGAAGGGGTATGATTGACGTGTGTGTGGAGAATGAAACATTACATTTATATTTAAGAATTCCACACCCTGGCTGGTGTGCTTGGTGGATGAAGCACTGGCCGGCAAACCAAAAGCTCACCGGTTCGATTCCTGTCAGGGCACATTCCTGGGTCGAGGGCCAGGTCCCCAGATGGGAGTGTGTGAGAGGCCACGGATCATTCTATCTGTCACACATCGAAGTTTCTCTCCCTCTTTTCCTCCTTCCCTCCCCTTCTCTCTGAAAATATGTAAAATCTTTAAAAAAAACAACAAGGAGAATGCCAGGTCTGGTCAGACAGGAGGGTTTGGTGAACCTCTCATCTGATCTTTCCCTCTTCTTGGCTTCTGCCGGCTTTCTCTTCCCTCCCTCTCCTATTTCTCCCCCTGACCACTCCGGCTCCCTGATTCCCGGTCTTGTTCAGCTGTCATGGAGACGCTCAGATTGCTGTTCTGGAATCCAGTGTTCCTTCAAGGGAAGGCACCTGTGCCTTGTTTAGTGGGGAGCCAACTCACCAGTGGCAAAAATTTGCAGGAAGCACTCTGACCGAAAGGGGCTGTCTGCAAAACTATCCATCGGGAGACCGTGAGCTATGTGTGTGTGGCTCTTTAAATTTCTCTGCACTAGCAACGAGCAAGTGCTTGGTAACCAGATGTAGCTGCTACCTTATTGGAGGGCACAGAACCAGAACACTTTCATCACTGCTAAAGTTCTACTGGACAGTGCTCGCTCGGGGCATGTCCCCAGGGCTCTGTGGCTGCTGCTTGTTGACCATGCTGTCCCCTGGACAGCTCCGTGTTGGGGAAAATATTTTGCCTTTCAATTGTCGTCTTAACTACGTCACGGAAGCATGTCTGAACCAATGGCTTTGCAGGGCAGTCAAAAGTTCAGAATGCTTGGATTTGGATGTGTGATCCTTCTGTTAGACACTGTGTGGCAGACACACCAGCCTCCCCCCTCTCAGAATCACGAGTCACCACCACCAAAATGCAGCCACAGCGGGAGGAGCAGGGTGCTGAGTGGACAAAACAACAGGTGTCCAGTAGCCACTTCCTCTTAAATTCTAGCAACAACAGAGGGCAGAGGGCAGCGCTGACACCCTTTTGCAACTCGGACCCTTCTGCAAGTATCTTCAGTTCCCATTAGAATGACTTGGCCCCGGCCCCTGGCTCAGCTCCTGTCACGCGCTCCCAGCGCCTATCACTTGACCGTTTCTCCCACTTGTGCACCCAGAATTGGAGAAGAGGTAGCAAGCCGCCTTTGGTGTGCCGGCTGGTTGCCGTGGGCAATTTTCATACTAACATCCTCACCTCACCCATATAAAAGGGCTGGTAACCCTCCTTGACCTTCCTGGTTAGAGCCAGACTACCTTCACTAAAAGCCTATGGTTACTACCTCCTATTTCTAAGTGTGAGCTTCCAGCCACCAGCCCCAGGTTGTGAATAAATTAGACCCTCCCAGCAGCAGGGGCTGCCCCACCTAGGTGGGGGCGTTAGCCTGGCAAGCAGAGAACCCGCTACTGCCATGCCCCCCCCAAGGGGAGCTCCCACCTTAGAACAGGCAGGAAAAGGCCTCTTTCCCTGCCAGGCCGTCCAGTTAGCCTCGCGAGAGCAGATCTACGGCATGCCCCACACCACACACACAACCTCCAGCTGCTGCAAAAAGCTTTATTGTTTCCATTTGGTCCAATGCAGGGGAGAGGGTTTCAGGGTGAGGCTCTCAGGCAGAAGCCAGACACCAGGGAAATGCAGAGGGGCCCCTCGAAGGCCTCTGGGCTCCAAAGGCTTCCTAGTCGTGCTTGAGGGTGAGCCTTTCGAAGAGATACTCGCCCATCCCAGCCTGGGGGCCGCCCAGCCTGCGGATGTTGGTCAAGTGGTCGCCCATCTTCTTGAGGAGCTTCACCTCCTCATCCAGGAAATGGTTCTCCAGGAAGTCGCAGAGCTGAGTGAAAGAAGGGAGAGAAAACGCTGCCCCTTGTAGATAACAGCGTGACTGTTTTGGAAACACTATCAGGTCGAAAATTTGCCCAACGAGACCACGACTTAGAAAATATAATCTCCATTCCAGGGAAGGGCTTAGGATGGTAGTCTTGGATAAAGAGGGTACTCACATGAGGGTCTGTGCGGGTAGAAGCCAGGGCATGCAGATCCAGAAGGGCCTGGTTCAGGGTTTTCTCCAAGGCCAAGGCTGCTTCCATGGCGTCCTGAGTTTTACCCCACTCATCTTGGGAAGGCTTCTACACAGGACACAGAGAAGGCTCAGAACTGGCCACATAACCCACAGAGGACTAAAAACTACATTCTCCTACAGGGCCTGATCTAACAGACGTCTGTACATATACACGGCCCGCGTGACCACGCTGCAGGCTCAGTACTGGCTGTGCTTACACTTCAAGCCACAGTGCAGAACCCACACAGGGCTGAAAACCTCCCAGAAGCCCTCGCAGTGCCTGAACCGCGGCTGTGAAGGCGCCTGGGGCGCAGGGACTGCTGGGAAATGGAGTCCACAGGCCCACACACTATTTACCGCCACGTCCTGGAGAAGAATGCGGCCACCGCGCTGGTTTTGCAGCTTTAAGAGACGCTCAGAGCCCTCACGCTTCTCCTCCGCCAACTCTCGGAAGAAGTGGCCCACGCCCTGCAGAGCCACATCGTCCCGGTCGAAATAGAAGCCCTGCGGGAAGAGATGGCAGAAACGAGGGTTAGCAGGAGGCGAGGCCAGGAACGCAGACTCCGCCCTCTGGCTACCCAGCAGGACAAAGAAGGCCAGCGCGTGCCCAGAGGGCCAGATGTGCGCAGTTGTTGGGCTCTCGGGCCTGGGGCATCCTGGGGACCCTTACCAGAGAGAGGTAGGTGTAGGAGGCCCGCAGATGCAGGTTGACCAGGCGGTTGACCCCCGCCTCCACCTCGGTGGAATAATTCTGGCGAATTTGGGAGCTCATGGTTTTTCGGCAGTGAAGAATTAAGGTCGAAAAAACGGTGCCGGCTGGTCTTGGAGGCCGAGGAAGGCTGAGGTGGTTTCGGAGATGGTAACTAGAAATGAAGATGAAGGGTAGTTGGAAAGGAGGGGCGTCCCTAGGTCTGTTCCGTCCAAACCCTGTTGAAGCAAGACACAGATCCCAGGACCGCCGAGGGCACTGTGAGAGGGGCGGCTGGGGCGGCTTCTTTTATAGCTCTGGCGGCCCCCTAGCGGTGGCGGGATCAGGGCGAGCAGTTGGCCAATCCTCGGCCGCGGTAGGTGGGGCCTGAGCCACGAGTGACCAATCCAGAGCAGATAGTTGTCCTACCCTTCCACCCTAGGGTGGGGGGAAGTCACGCGCCGTAGCTCGAGGCTGTTGTGAAATGGGGAATTTTAGTCGGGGATGAGGGAGGGGCTGGGTTCAAGGGTTTGGTGCTTTCTGGGGGTAGTTAGGGGGTCCGGGGGGTTGGGTATCTGGTAGGCGGAAGATTAACGGGGACGCTAGGAGCCCTGGAAAATGATAATCCGTTGGCCCTGGGGTGTCTCAGGAAAGTTGGATTCTGGGGTTTTCTCTGACAGCATGGACTTTTCTGGAGTCCTGGGGTTCCTCAGAGGTGCGGAGACCTTCAGATTATTGGGTTTTAGGGGGCGGCGCTGAGTGTTCACCGAGTCATTAGAAAGTCTCCAGGACAGTGAGATGGTCCTTCAGGAGCCTTGAGGATCTGGAAGATGGGTTGGCACGGAGCCCCGGGGTTTGCTCCAAGGTGGAGCTCCTTTTTTTTTTTTTTTTTTGAAGCCTTACTGTTCACCATGGAGTTCCTATTTTTTCTGGAAAGTTTTTTTGGGGAGGTGTTTAGGCCCTTGAGGTGGTCTGCAAGATTAAAGGGCAGTTGGTCTGCAGCCTGGGGCTCACCCTCAGGACTCAGGGAGAGGGGCTTTTTGGAAGCCTAGTAGGGGCTTTATTCAGAGGTAGGAGGGCTTGGAGAGCCCTTGAGAAACAGTCTGGGACCCTCTGGAATACCTTGGGGCTATTTCAGGGGTCCATTGTTTTTCTAGAGGCTGAGGTGGGGAATCCCGGAGGCTGAAATGGTATAGGAGCTTTGGGGCCTCCCTGAGGCTGCATTTCTTGGAGGCTGTTCTGAAGGGTGGGCCAGAGAAGCAGGGAATTCTTTGGATCTGAAGCAGTCTCTCTGAAGTTGTCCCTGCCTTGCCTGCCCCATGCTCCTTCTTTTCGAATTTTTTTTATTGATTTGAGAGACAGAGAGAGAAAGAGAAACAGAAATATCGATCTGTTTGTAGACAAAAAGGCGCCACATGCAACACCTGACCAGCTGGGGAGGCCTGTGTGGCGCGGCCTTACAAATTCAGAGACCTGAAGTGACCACATAGGATGATCTGTAATGAAAACTTATTAACTAAAAGCAGATCATGGTGGGCAATCACTGGCCTGGACTACAGTCTTGCTTGACAAACGCCAGTTTTGGTTTTTTTTTTATCTTAATCGTCCCTGTCTATTGACATTTTGAATCTATGATAACAGACTTGTGGAAATGGCGGGTAACTTCCCTCTTTCCAACCCCCTGGTGCACAGCCTGGACACCAGAGCAGAGACCACAAATCCCCTCATTGTTATTACTCTGTTACTTGTTCACTGTGAACCATCTTAGACCCATAAAAGAAGCATGTGTCACCCTGACTGGTAAGGCTCAGTTGGTTGGGCTTGCTCCCACAAAGGGGAAGGTCACGGGTTCGGTTCCCCATCAGGGCACATGCCTGGGTTGCAGGTTCTGTGCCCAGTTGGGGGCGCATATGAAAGGCAACCGGTAGATGCTTCTCTCCCTCTTTTCCCCTCTAAGATAAATAAAATCTTTTCTTTTAAAAAAAGTATGTGTTTTGCCCGGCTGGTGTAGCTCAGTGGATTGAACGCGGGCTGGGAACCAGAGGGTCCCGGTTCGATTCCCAGTTGGGGCACATGCCTGGGTTGTGGGCCAGGTCCCCAATGAGGGCCATGTGAGAGGCAACCATACATTGCTCTTTCTCCCTCCCTTCTCCTCTCTCTGAAAATAAATAAATAAAATGTTAAAAAAAAAAAAAGTATGTGTTTATCATTTTACTTTTTATATGACTCCAAAGGTTTCATGGCTTTATTTTCTCCTGCCTCCCTAATCTACAGTGGGGTCCATGCAACCCCCTTATGCCTCCACTTTTGATTGTAATGTATAAAATAAGGTGGAAAACTGCCATTTTTTGTAGCATTTTCTCAATCCATTGTGATTTTGACCCCCGGCAATTGTCCTAAGTTTGGCTCAAAGAAACTCACAAATATTCTCTACAGGTTTGTTTCTTACATGGACAAGTTGTTCCACATATTTTTTGCACTCGTGGGTCGATTCTTGTAGGTGCCCTGCCTGGGGATGGAACCCGCAACCTTCATGTACCCAGACACGGCCCTAAGTGACCGAGCCAGGTGGCCTGGGCACAGGCTCCTGAGTCACAAGGAGAATGCCTGGATTCTGGGGATCTGTGGAGGGGATGTGTGTCTTTCATCAAGGGGCATTTGAAAACTGTACAAGGTCCAAACGGGTCTGGGAGGCAGGACTGGGTCAAACCAGGACTCAGCCTTCAAGGAGAACCCTGTTGTGGGGTGGGGGGGAGGGCAGAACTTGACCCTAATGGAGGGTGCGGGCAGGTTGGGGGTTCCGGGGAGAGGTCAGGGCCTGCTTTGCAAGGGGAGCTAGACCCAGCAGCCCAGGCAGAATGGCCCCTGAGAAAGAAAGTGCCGCACTAAGCTGACGTGTGGGGTCCTCCGGGGGTGTCTGGGCCAGAGGCCAGGAGAGCAGCAGTGCTGAGTCATGCTGAACTCAGATCAGGAAGGGGCTCCCTCAGAAGGGAGAAGGGCGGGAGGGGCTGCTCGCTGACCTCATCTGGTGAGCAGGTTGCAGTGTGGCTGGGACCCGGGGAACTAGGCCTGGCTGCGTCTGACCCAAGTCTGGCCCCCTGCCCCATAAGGGGACTTGGAGTTGGATGAGGTTTGTCTCCATGTCTTACTGTCTTTTTAGTTCCCTTGGGCTGTTGTCTGTGGCCCTATAGTCCCCTCTCTCTAGGTGGTGACTCAGCTCCCAGCACTGCTATCTTATCTGGCTGACATCTCTCTCTCTCTCTCTCTCTCTCTCTCTCTCTCTGGCTGTCTCTGGGGACTGTCCATGGGGGAGGGGCCATGGCCCCAGGCACACTGCCACAGTGGGGCCTGAGTTACACATTGACCAGCTCTGGGACCTCTGCTGGAGACCTTTAGCCTCAGGCTGGCCCCACCTGTGGAAGAAAGTGCTCACAGGTAGAACAGGAAGGGGTGAGACAGAGCTGACCTGGAGCTCGAAGATCCTGTTTGCAGGGAGATCCTGGAGCATGGTGGAGGACAAAAGACCCAGAGAGACTGGTACAGAGACAGAGGAACAGAGACATGAAGGGGACAGATACGTAGAGAGAGGCAAGATAACTAGCAAAAAGGGCCAACGATGTCATTCAAACACCCTTCTGAATTCCCTCTGTGTAAAGCTGCCACCTTCCCTGGGCCTGCTTCCCTCTGGGACCGCCCCCACAGGTGACAGGAGGACTCCAGAGCTCCTCCTCGGCCTCCTCCTGCAGCCTGGCTTCCCGCCCCACAGCCTGCCAGTCTCCAGCTGTGGCCCCAGCACAGGTTCGGTCCTAGCCTCCTCTCAACCTTCCTACCTCCACTAGCTTCCCGGGCCTCCCAAGGTCCAGTCAGCTCCCCTCCTCCCACCTCCCCCTGCTCCATCTCAGTCATGTGCGACTCTCCTTATGGTGGAAGCTTCCAGGCCCAGGGGGCCCACTCTGTCCCCTGCTGCCTTGTTGTCTGCCTCACCCCTCTTCAGCCCTGGGCTCCTCTTCCTGGTCAGCACCCTAAGCGGTGACACATGTGATGTCAAGTCACCCTGGTTCCCCTCAGGACTGCAGGATCCTGGAGAGCAGGGCCGGAACCTCACCCACAGAAGGCGCTGGGCACCCTCAGAAATGATGTGTCAGCACATGCGGCCCAGTCTCTCGTGACAGCCAGGGGAGGAAGCCCAGTGACTCAAGACACGGGAAGTGTGGCCCGAAAGAGGTTTATTGCCCCTCCCGAAGCCACGCCTTCCCACCCCACCCCCAATAATTACAAAAGTAAGAAAAAGACCCTGGCCCGCCATCCCCACCCCTCCTGGAAAAAAATGCCATAATTTATGCAGAAAAGACACAGTCCAAGGCAGCCGCCGGCTCAGCCCATCTTCTTCCAGATGGTGAGCGAGGCGGTGAGCACTCCGGCCACGAAGATGGTCACTGTCTGCCACGTGGGTGTCCCGAAGTAGGACAGGAGGCCGTCCTGGGGACGAGGACAGCAGTTACTTCAGAGATCCGCGTGGCCGGTACATGAGGGGCCAGGGAGAGGTCAGAGGGCGTGAGTAGGGACAAAAGAGCCTAAGACTAACAGGTACTAAAGAGTTGGGGTCAAAGGCTTATCAAAGAACTTGAGGGATCCCAGAGGAAGTGGAGGCATCAGGGAGGGCATAACCTACTAGTTAGGTCAAGGGTCACTGGGAGGTCAGGGGTCACCAAAAGGTCAGCAGGTACCAGCTGAATCAAGGGTGGGTAAGACACGTGAGGAAACGTATGTGATGATCTGAAAGTGGGGACGGGACGGGACGGGGGGTGCACCACTGTGGAGGGCTCAGGAAGGCCCAGGGGTCCCAGAGAAGTGCGTGGGGGGGGTTAGGGTTAGGGACCTCACCCAACCACCCTGGTCCTGGATCCAGCCCAGCAGCCGCTCTCGAAGGAAGTCCAGCGTCCAGCCCATGATGGTCCTGATGAGCTCAGGCACTTTGGTGCACAGGGCCTGCGGAGGGAGGGTGGGGCCTTGGGCACTGGGCCTTGTCCCCCCCAGGCCTCCTTTGTCAAGTCCTGGCCTCCCGTCCCGCATCCCTGCTGACTCTTTTCCGCTCCCAGTCAGAGTGAGCTTCATATATTGTAAACTTGACCGTGTCACTGTCACCTGCCCTGCTCCCAAACTTTCCATGGCTCCCCAGTACCCCTGGGATAAAGCAAAAGGCACAGATAACAGACGACTCGGCCCACAGGCCCCGTGTAAAGGCTGACTTAACAGCAACATAATTTATGGTTTCTTTTCTGTCCCACACAGACCTGCTCTCCTATCTCCATTCCCATCCAACCCTCCCCCCTGCCCCAGGCCCTTTGCGCGTGCTGATTCTGCCGCCTAAATGGGCCTCCACCAAATGAACCTGCACTCATGCCTCCAAGCTCAGGTCTAAGGTCACTGCTCCAGGGAAAGCTCTTCTGACCTTCATGCCAGGTAAGACTCGACACCCTCCAGGGCCACTACCTGCTCTCCATCCCCCTGAACGTCCCCTTCCCACTCTCTGTCTGGCTGCTTCTCCCCACCTGTGCTCCCCAGCTCATCTATCTGCAGCTCCCCCATCACCATGACTGCTGTCTCCCTTACTTCTGACACTCAACCCCCATTAACTCAGTCTTGCAGAGACACCGAGAAATCTATTTCGCCACCATCAGTGCTACCACCCGAGTCCAGGTGAGTCGCTGTTTACGGGGACTATGAAAGGGGCTCCTCACCAGCTTGCCAGCTTTGGCCCTTGTGCCCCATAATCCCTTTCTCTACCAGAGATGAGCAGAACACTTTGTTGGGCTTCCCCTCCCCCAGCAGTTTATCACAACAATCTTCAGAGAGAGAAGTGAAGATAATTTCACAACGAACAACCATCCACCAGCAACCTGGATTCTACAGTGAGCCATGCTTGCTAGAATACTATTTTAAATTTCTAAATCAGGTCACCTCCCTCTCCTGCTTAAAAATAGCCAATTGCCCCACCACACTCCGAGTAACGCTGAAGTCCTTCCAGGATTCCAGGAGACCCCTCCCATTCTGCCCTTCTCGCTCTGTCCTCACCACGTGGGCCTCCTCATTGCCCTGGGCCCACCAGGCTTGGTCTCACCTCAGGGCCTTTGCACTTGCCATGCCCGCTACCAGATGGCTTCCCCCGACCCTCATACAGCACGGCATCTTTCTTGTCATTCCAGCTTTGGCCTCCATGCCAACTCCTCTTAGAAGCCTTTCCTGATCACTATGCACAATCACATCACCTAGCTTACTGCTCTCAGCACTCAGCACTCATCCTTTGAGGTGGGCTCTTGGAGAGTGGGGACCTAGCCTGCTTTGTGCATTGCTGAGTCCTGGGTATGGAGTGCAGGCCCGGCACATAGTAGGCCCAATACATGTCTGTTGAATGAATAAATGAGTGAAGGAGCAGACAACCGGCTCTAATAGATATCTGTTTCTGATACCTCCGGGCTGCCACCGGGGTGGACCTCACCACTCCCAGGTCCCTGCAGGTTTGAGGGGAGCCTCCCAGGGCCCACCACCCTGTGGCTGCCCACCTTGAGCACCAGTTTGCTGGCAAAGTAGAAGAGGGCAACAACCCGGCCCCAGTTGAAGTTGCCGTCAGAAAACATTTCGGATGCCACTCGGAAAAAGACCTCGCGGGGCGAGTCTGTGTCCACAGCCGCGATCATCCTGTAGGAAAGGGGGAGCCCGTGCTGGGGAGGGGTCCAGCAGAGCGTGGAAACTCTGGCACCCGCCCATACCAAAGGTAAGAAAACTGAGGCCCAAGACATGCTGAAATACAAAGCAACAGGCCAGCGTGGGGGGGAGGGGTGTGATGGACACTCTGCAAAGTGGGGGAAATGATTCCCTGAAGGAGGGTTTCAAGATTCTAGGGGAAGGGAGGGCTGGGAGTCGAAGGGTTGCTGAGTTGAGTGGCGGGGCCCTGGGTCTGAGGGAAATGGGGGGCCGTGGCCTGGACTCAATGCTCATAAGAGGGGGTTGGGAGCTGGGACTCCTGGGTCCCGGGGTGGGGGGTGGCACACCTCTGCAGCTCCACATTACTGTCCAGTTCATCTCCGATGCGCTTGAGACAATCGCTCAGCTTCTTGGTGGAGGCATCCGGGGGCACCTTGGGCTCCAGGGGCAGCTCGGGTGTGTCTCCCCCGATTCTCCCCGCTCGATCCCGGATGAAACTAGAGTGGGAATGGAGGGGAGGGTGGTGCAGAATCAGAACACGGGGGGTCACTCCTCAAATCTGCTCTGCAATAATCAGACCTCACACTCACCCCTGAAGTAAAAGGGCCCCTGTCTTCATGATCTGCTCAGAGCTGGTGGGCCCTAGAGGAGAAAGGAGGGAAGAGGTGCCTGGACTCATGGGCCCTGGGGGAAGTGGGGTGACTCATGATCCTTGAGAGGGGACAATGCTAGGGGGCCCTGGATTTCTGGGTCCCTAGGAGACGAAGTCAGTGGGGGCCCAGACAACTTGCGTCCCTGATGGAGACAGAAGCACGGAGCCTAGGCCTGTATCCTATAGTCTTCCGGGAAAGGAAACTCAAGGAACACTTAAAGCATCCTGGCCTGAGGGGACACAGGGGAGACGCGCCCCTCCCACCAGGAAGTAGTGCCAGCGACAAGCCCGGGCTTGCCCGGGGGTTTGAATTCTGGGGTCTCCAGCTTGTCGGGGGTCCCAGAGTGCCAGCCACGAAGGGATCGGAGTCCGGAGGACAGAGAGCCAGGGAACCTCAGGGAAGGAGGGGGCTGGAAGCTGGATGGCAGCACCCGATCCGGGAGTTTCTGACCCGGAGTGCTGGGAGAACGCACGCCCCGAGACCGGGAGGCGAGATCGTGGCGCTGGCCGGCGAGGGGATCTCCCTCCTCCCGCCCGTCTGCCTCCCGCCTCACCCCCGTCTCTGGGTTGCTCCCCGGACCCGTCCATCACTGCCGCTCCCGCCGCCGCCTCTCGCCGGGTCTGCCCTGGCGGCTGCAGCACGCCCCCAGTCACGTGAGCGTCCCGCAGAGCGTGCGTCCACTCACGTGACCGCCCCGCAAAATGGCCGCCGTGGGCCGCTGCCCCGCAGAGCCATCGGCTCACCTCGCCGCACCTGTCCCGCGCAGCACCTACCTCGCGCATCGTTACCTGACCGTCCAATCAGCGCTGCCCTTTAGTAGCCGCTCGTGGCTCCATTCCACTGTCCACCCAGTCTATTGCAGCTATAGCTTTCATTCATTCATTCGTTCGTCCGTTCATTGCAATAGTTTCAGAAGTTTCCGGGGTACTTGAACTCTCCCAGGGTAGGAGAAACATCGAGGGGACAGCAGAAAGGAACAACAACAGGCCAAAACCCGAATTCATTGAAGCAGAACGTCTTCCGATGACTAACGGCTATAAGTGACTATGGGTGTTTGTGTGAAAAATAAAACGAATATCTTCGAAAGTAGCAAAACCAATCTCTAGTGATATATTGGTAGGGTATGGACAGGGTGGGGCCCTGAGAGGCTCCTTGGGTGCCCGAAATGTGCGATATCTTGATCTGCGTGGTGATTGCCTGCCTCTGCACGCATGCGAAAATCCATTGGCTCTGGCCGGGTAGTTCAGTTGATTAAAGTGTGGTCCCCATAGCCAAGATTGCAGTCAGGGCACATGCAAGAAGCAACCAGTGAATGCATAAATAAGTGGGATAACAATCTGTGTCTCTCCCTCTACAAATCAATAAATAAACTAATAAATTAATATAAAATTCATTGAACTGTACACATAAGAACCATAAATATCAAACTGTGCACTTTACTATATGGAATCATTAGATCTCCCTTTAAAAAGAAATAATAAGAAAAAAACAACTCGGCCTGGCTGGTGTAGCTCAGTGGATTCAGTGCCAGCCTGTGAACCAAAGGGTCCCAGGTTCAATTCCCAGTCAGGGCACATGGCTGGGTTGCAGGCCAGGTCAGGTCCCCAGGAGGGGACGCACCAGAGGAACCGCACATTGATGTTTCTCTCGCTCTCTTTCTCCCTCCCTTCCCCTCTGTCTTAAATAAATAAAATCTTTTTAGAAAAAGAAAAAAAAACCAAACTCGGATTAGAAAAGTAGACTGGGGTCGGATGATGAAGGGTTTGGGCAAATACAAGAACGGATCTTTGTCCCAAGGGGGGCTGGGAGCCATGGCAATTGAAGATGGCAGGTGCTCTAGCGCATCAGCCTAGCATCAGCAGGAACACGGTCGGATAAAGTCAAGTTTATTGGGCCCATTGCAACGATGGAGTCTGCACAAGAGAAACTGTAGAGCATCTTGACAAACAAGGAGAAGGTAGGGTTATTACAGAATGTGGAGGAAGCATGGAATTTAGGTAACAAGTTGAGAGGCTCAGAGCAAAGCCAGGTTGACATCAGATGTGGACTGTGAAAAAGAACCGGGTCCTCTGCCCTTGGAAAGTAGAAGATGAATGCAGACGAGAAGCAGTGGGTTGTCCAGAAACCCTTTGAAACTATGCCCTGGGTCGGAAATCAAGGCTGCTCCTCTGTATCAGATGCTTAGACAGGCGCGATCTGGACGTTTTCCATTTACTGACGGGATTTCCAACACTGAATAATCTTAGAGGACAAAGTTTCTCTGTGAATAAGAAAATGTATCTTTCACAGACTGGTGTGGGTCAGTGGGTAGGATGCAGACTCTGAACCAAAAGGTCACTGGTTCAATTCCCTGTCGGCACATGTCTGGGTTTTGGGTCAGATCCCTGGTTGAGGGTGTGTGAGATGCAACTGATACATATTTATCTCCCTCTTTCTCTCTTCCTTCCCCTCTCTCTAAAAATATAAAAATAACTTTTTAAGAGCCTGTCTTTGAGAGAAATATTTCCTATTTTTAAACAATTTTTATTGATTGATTGGTTTTAAAGAGGAAGGAGGAGAGAGAAATTGAGATAGAAAGCGAGAGAGACATCAATTTGTTCCACTTATCTACACATTCATTGGTTGATTCTTGTATGTGCCCGGACCAGGGATCGAACCCACAAACCTTGGCTTATCGGGATGATGCTCTAACCATCTGAACTACCTAGCCAGGGCAAAATGATGTTTTCTATTAACCTTGAAGATAGCTTTATCTGTCACTGTTATTTTTTTTTTAAGTTTTTCACATTCTTATCCTTTATTTTATTTATTTATTTTTATTTATTTTATTTTTAGAGAGAGGGGAAGGGAAGGAGAAAGAGAGGGAGAGAAACAGCAATGTATGGTTGCCTCTCACATGGCCCTCAAGGGGACCTGGCCTGCAACCCAGGCATGTGCCCTGACTGGGAATCGAACCGGGACCTCTTGGTTCCCAGCTTGCGCTCAATCCACTGAGCTACACCAGCCAGGGCCTGTCACTGTTATTTGAACCCACTGAATTAGCCCTCCCTCTACTTCAGTAACAGAATAGGGGAGAAAGGGTTTTTAATGCAACCGCAGACCTTTAAACACTACACCTGGTGGGTAGAGGGGAGAAGACTTTTCAGACAATTCTGAGGTCAAAGTTGTCTACAGTGATGAAGACGCTGTGTTGAAACTGCGACGCCCATCTCCAGCATGGGCCCCGCTGATTCTCACCCCCAGGTACTCATGCCCCTCCCACACTGAACAGGACTGTCCAGTGCGACTAATAGGGTATTGTGGAAATGACGGAGTGTAATTTCAAGATTAGGTCACTAAAAGTCACTGCGTCCCTGGCTGATTGATTCACTGGCCTGCAAACCCAAAGGTCGCTGGTTCCATTCCTGGTCAAGGCATGTGCCTGGGTTGCGGGTCAGGTCCCCAGTAGGGGGCGTATGAGAGGCAACTGATCGATGTCTCCTCACACATTACTCTTTCTCTCTCTCTTTCTCCCCGACTTCCGCCTCTCAAAATCTTAAAAATAAAAAAAAGCCACTGCAACTCTTCCTTGCTCTCTAGTGAATCACTCGCCATGAGAGGACGCAGCTGCCATGTTGCAGGACACCGAAC
Organism: Micronycteris hirsuta; assembly: GCA_004026765.1. NCBI lineage: Eukaryota > Metazoa > Chordata > Mammalia > Chiroptera > Phyllostomidae > Micronycteris > Micronycteris hirsuta. Next base: position 161,685 of record PVJI01001535.1, on the reverse strand, counting down.
GGCATTGTCCTCTGGAGAAACACACGTGTCACAGAACCAAGTCCTCCAGCCACGTGAGTGACCCCTTTGGAAGCACATGCTCCAACCCCCGTCAAGCCTTCAGGTGACAGCTGTCCCCATCAACATCCTGACAGCAACCAAGATTTTTTTTTAAGACTATTTATTTTTAGAGAGAGAAGGGAGGGAGAAAAGGAGAGAAACATCGATTGGTTACCTCTCACGCACCTCCAAATGGGGACCTGGCTTGCAACCCAGGCATGTGCCCTGAGCAGAAGTCAAACCAGTGAACTTCTAATTCACAGGCCAGCGCTCGATCCACTGAGCCACACCAGCTAGGGCACTCCTGAGAGATCTTAAGCCAGAACCACCCAACTAAGCCATTTATGGATTTCTGACTCTCAGAAGTTGTGTGAGATAATGAACATTTATTATTGCTTTAAGCTACTAAGTTTGGGGGCAATCTGTTAGCCAGCAATAGAAAACTAATTCACCTAGGATAATCACAGCCTAGGTACAGAGGAGGAAGTCCAAGCCCAGTGAGGGAGATGGACTTGCCAAATTTGCACAGTGGGTAGGATTTGGGGGTTCCAGTTCTCCTTAGACATCTTAAAAATGAATTGATCTCTCATATCGTAAAAGTTATGATACCAGTTCTCCCAGTTAGCTACTGCCATGTAAGTAATCAGCCTAAAGGTTAGTGGTTTATTTTTTATTTTTTGGTATTTTTTAATTTACTGATTTCAGACAGAGGGAGAAAGGGGAAGAGAGAGAGAAACATCAATTTGTTGTTCCACTTACTGATGCATTCATTGGCTGATTCTCCTACGTGTCCTGACCAGGGATCAAACCTGCAACCTTGGCATGTCATGACAATGCTCTAACCCACTGAGCTAGTGGGCCTGGCAAACTTTCGTGGCTTAAAACAACCATCACTTTATTATTTTTCATAGGCCTGTGGGTCACGACACTGGGAAAGGCGTAGGGGTGTTCGAGCAGGACGTGATTAAGCATCTACTTTCCCGGAGCCTGTATTTTCCATGTGACTTCTCTGTGTGGGTTAGGCTGGGCTTCCTCACAGCTTGGTGGTTGTGGGGAAGCTGAACTTCTTGCCTGATGGCTGAAGATTTCAAGAGTATTTCAGCTCACAGGGAATTGCACGGCCTTCCCTGACCTCTGGGAAGTCACACAGCATCACCTCTGCCATGTTCCCATGGTACAAGGGAGTCATGAGTCCACTCCATTGCCAGGGAAGGGGAAATGAGTGGAGACAGGAGATGTCTTTGGGAAATACAACATGGCTCCGCTGCTTTGACAAAAGCTAATAAAACTGGTTTAAGCAACACAGAAGTTCATTTCCTGCTCATGTATCAGTGCAAGAATACTCAACCCCCAGTGATATTTACCGTGAAGCTCCAGTGTCAGGAACCATAATGGTTAATTTTATGTGCCAACTTGACTGGGCCACAGGGGACCCAGATATTTGGTCTAGCCTTATTCTGGGTGTTTCTGGATCAGATTAACATTTGCCGCTGAGTAAAGCAGATTGCATGCCCTCATGTGGGTGGGCCTCGTCCAGTCAGTTGAAGGCCTGAATGAAACAGAAAAGCTGACCGAGGGAGAAACTCTGAGGGAGAAAGAATTCTTTCTGCCTGGCAGCTTTAGAACTAGGACATCAAGTTCATTCCTTCAGACTCAATCTGAAACATTGGCTTTTTCTGGGTCTTGAGTTACCCCGGCCTTCAGACGAGAAGTACACCATCAGCTTTCCCGGTCTTCAGGCCTTCGGGCTTGGACTGGAACTAACCATCAGCTCTCCTGGGTCTCCAGTTTGCCAATTCAGCCTGCAGACCTCGGGGCATGCCTATCTCCATAGTGATGTCTTTCTTGTATCCTTTGGCTCGACCATGCTCAACACATGGCTTCCTTCTCCGTGTAAAATGTCACACCAGTACCCAACATCACACCCTACTCCAGGGGCAGGAAGTGAGAGGCTGGAAGGGAATCCACCCTTCTTGCCTTTTAAAGCCATAACTCAGACACTGCATGTATCTCATTGGCCAGAAGGTAGTCACATGACAAGAAACTAGCTGCAAAGGAGCCAGGGAGATGTAGTTTTTAGTTGTGCAGCCATGTGTCCAGTGTTGCTTCCCTGTCATTGGTGAATGACTTTTAAGGGGACATCTAGCCATCTCTGCTACTCCATTAAAGATTGAAACCAAGCAAGCAAAGGGCTGAAACCAATGTGGTGGTAGGTGAATGATGTGTTAGGGGACTGAGAATAGCAAGCAATAGTCCTGACTGGTGTGGCTCACCGGATTGAGCGCCAGCATCCAAACTAAAGGGTCAGGGGTCCAATTCCCAGTCAGGGCATGTGCCTGGGTTGAGGGCCAGGTCCCCAGTAGGGGGCGCATGTGAAGCAACCACACATTGATGTTTCTCTTATCTTTCTCCCTCCCTTCCCCTCTCTAAAAATAAATAAAATCTTAAAAAAAAATAGCAAGCAATAGAAAATTCTTTTGATGATGTCTAGTCTCCCAATGTTCTGTAATTTCTACCAAATTGCTTATGGGCTCAAAGTGTGAGTCATTAGTGTCATAAACCCAATATATTCATCTTCCTCTCTGGAACCTGGTAGAATTATACTTACTGGACTCTCTGTGGTTCATTGAGGTCACATGCCTCGTTTGGGCCAAGAAATGGTAAGAGGTTATGTATGTCATTTCTGTGTCAGATCATTTAAGTGTTGGTACAGGGACTTCTAGTGCATTCTTTCCTTGGCCACAGTAACTAACAGGATTCCAGCTTATAATGGTTCTGTCAGGCTGGGTGCCAGACATATACCACTCAGAATCCTCAGGCAATACACAACATAAATGAGAAAAAAAAAACCCTTGTTATGCCGCCCTGGCTGGTGTAGCTCAGTGGATAGAGTGTGGGCCTGGGAACCAAAGGGTCACTGGTTCAATTCCCAGTCAGGGCACATGCCTGGGTTGCAGGCCAGATCCCTAGTTGGGGACATGTGAGAGGCAACCACATACATTGATGTTTCTGTCCTCTCTTTCTCCCTCCCTTCTCCTCTGTCTAAAAATAAATAAAAAAAAATATTTTTAAAAAATACCTTGTTATGCTGAGATTGGAGGTGGGCATTGTTTCTTACTGCAGCATAACCTAATCTATACTCACTTCTATGGAAAACAGGAAAAGTCAGATCTTGCCTGGAGCACAGAGTTCACCCTGGCTGGCTAAGCACCTACTTACAGCCCCTACACTGCTCGTAATTTGGGTGGGAATGCCCTCACCCCTGCTACACAGAGGGGCCTAGGACCCAGGCTTTGCTAACAAGGCTATTGAAATACTTATGAAGGCAAATCCCTTCTTTCCTGTTGAAATAACTCTCTGTGCCTCAATGGGGGCCTGGAGCTTTGGAAGCCGATATGGGAGAGGCCTGGCCTTTGAGTGATGGGCCAACAGCTAACGTGTGCTGAGAACCTGCTGTGTGGTACGGGCCGTTCACGTACCACCCCATTTAATCCTCGCCAGAGCGTGGTTAGTACTCTCTCTCCCCTTTACTGATGAGGAGACAAGGGCAGAGAGGCAGGGGTGAGTGCAGTTAGTGACACCTCCTACCCACCCACTATTTCCTGCCCGAGGCCACACAGGCCACCTGGGGTACTGCCAACAGGTGTTTGCTCCAGGAGCTTGTGGGAAACGTGGTCCTGACCCCGCCTTCCTCCCCCTCCCCACCTCCTCCCACCAAATTTATTCTCTAGTGACCCCTGAGATGGTGGGCTTTCTCCAGCTCCCACCAAATCAACACCACCAATATCGCTGTGGAAGCCATATCTTTATTTATTTAGGGCTTACATCAGTGTTTGTCTTGGGGGAAGGTGATGCCAATGGCCTTCCTCACCTCCTCAAGGATGTCAGCCAGGAGCTCACTTTCCGCCAGGGGAATCACAGGACTTTCCTTCAGGCCTGGGGGGGAAGACAGTTAGGGAACCCCTCCTTGTCATACCCTGAAGACCAAAAGAACTACAATTCCCAGAATCCCATGAGGCACAGTTATATATAGAACAGGCAAAAGGTATCCCAGGGGGTCCTGGGAGATGTAGTTCTAAAAAGCTGCTTGAATGCTGAGGGGTGGGGAGGGCCCCACCTCCCTTACCAGGCTTGCCCTGCCACCCCCCACCCTCTCCACCCCACTGGCCTCCTTACCCTTTCGCAGGCACTCCCGGACATGCCTGGCCTCATAAGTCATGCCCGCTCCGTTGGTAAAGTTGAACTCCTTGTTTGGGGTTGAGGGCAACGGGAACTCCTTATGCTCCCCCTTTACCACCAGTTCTGTTGGACACCAGCAGGGGTCAAGGATCTGGAGGGAGATACGAGTTGGTCACCAGTCACCACCAGGGCTCTGGGGCCTCCTGCCTGATGGCGCTCAGGAGCCTCCCTCTCTCACCCAGTGGTTAAGGGCAGGCTGCCCCCATCCTTACAGGGGTGTTGGTTTGCTGCTGGGGGTTCATTCACTGGTGGCACAGCTGTCACTTTAGAAGCCTGTCTGTTTGTGTTCCCAGGGGCAAGTCCCTCTCTCACGGGATTCGGATGCTGAGGCCTAGTGAAGATGACTTGCTTATCTCCGCATCTCCCCTCGGGGACAATCCAGCACCTGCATCTTCTTATCCCACCAGGAGACCTTTGATTTCCTTTTTCTTTTTTTTAGCTCTAGAGCCCAGGAAAGCCTAAACTATTCCCACACCCAAGTGTAGGGCAACATGGAAAATCCAGAGATGCAGCCTGGGCAAGGTCCAAATTCCTCTGCTAAGAATAGGATTTCTTTCCAATCACCTGGCCCAAGGAAGCTCACTGAAGCTGCTCTGTGGTAATGCCTAGCGCCTGTCCTGGAAGCAATTCCAAAGGTTGCCAGTGCTCTCTGAACTGAACTGGTGTCTCCTCAGGCCGAATGACTTTTTTTTTTTAAGATTTATTTTTAGACAGAGGGAAAGGGAGGGAGAAAGTGAAGTAGAGAAATATCAATGTGTGGTTGCTTCTCATATGCCCCCAACTGGGAATCGAACTGGCAACCCTTTGGTTCATACGCTGGTGCTCAATCCACTGAGCTACACTGGCCAGGGCAGGCCTAAGGCTCTTTGCACAGACCCATAGGTTCACCCTCAGAAAGGAGCCTGGAGGTCCAAACCCCACTCCATGGCCTGGTGGGTGAGGATGGATTCCTTAACAATGGTGTGGGAAAAGACTGGTTCAGCCCGGTTTGGCCCATGTCCAAGTACAACAGCCGCATCAGGCCTACGCCTGTTTCTGATGGCCATGGTTTCCCGCATTTGGGCCCATCCCAGCTCAGCTGGGGGCGCCTCACCTGGGCCATGCCCTTGGTGCCGCTCACGTAGGCCATATTGCAGAGCTGGGAGGTGATGCTGCAGGTGAAGCTGCCGTGGACCCCTCCTGGGTACTGGAGTAGCACGGTGACGGTGTCGTCCACACCTGGGGGGAGGCCGGACAGGGACAAGCCTGCTCACAAACCCTGCCTGTGGAACCTCGGGCAACAGAGCTCGCCTCTAATGCGGCAGTGAAAACAAATGAAGCGCTGGCACGTGCCCACATGGACAAAACAGAAAACAGTTCAGCTAAGTGAATGAAGCCAGACACAAAGGGCCACATGTGGTAGGATTCCATTTGTGTGAAATGTCCAGTATTTGGCAAACCCGTAGAGCCAGAAAGTAGGTTAGTGGTTACTTAGGGCTCAGGGCTTTGGAAGAACCGGGAACTTTTAAAAAAATATATATTTTCTTGCCCTCGCTGGTGTAGCTCAGTAGATTGAGCATGGGCTGCGAACCAAAGAGTAGCCGGTTCGATTCCCAGTCAGGGCACATGCCTGGGTTGCAGGCCAGGTCCCCAGTGGGGGCCATGTGAGAGGCAACCACACACTGATGTTTCTCTCCCTCTCTTTCTCCCTTCCTTTCTGTCTAAAAATAAATAAATAAAATCTTAAAAAAATATATATATGTATATTTTCCTGGCTCGTGTAGCTCAGTGAATTGAGCACTGGCCTGCAAACCAAAACATCACAGGTTCAATTCCCAGTCAGGGCACATGCCTGGGTTTTGGGATGGGTTCCTGGTAGGGGGCGCACAAGTGGCAACCATACATTGATGTTTCTCTCCCTCTCCTTCTCCCTTCCTTCCCCTCTCTCTAAAAATAAATAAATAAAATATTTAAAAAAACGACATACAGAAAGTACTAGCCTGGTTCTGGGACACACTGGGCAGGCAGCAGCTGGAAGAACTACTGACCCAGTTCTCTTTGATTTCGGGTAAGGCCAACATCTTTTTCTGGATCTACTATGTGAGCCTGGACAAGTGACTTCCCCTCTCTGCACCTCAGTGCCCTCATCTGTAAAATGGGAACAACCGTAACACATCTGCCTCAGGGAGAGCATTCCTATAATAACTGTATTGCAGAGGAGGCCCGTAATAAATGGGATCTGTTGTTAGAGCTACTATTTTGCCTAGAACGTGGGCAGATAGTAGACTGAGACAGCTTTCTAAAAGGTGACCTTCACCCCGAGCATTTCTTTCCTGGTTATTCGTTGCCTTCTGTGGTACTATTCACAAAGAGGGTCATAGCAAATCTTACTTCCCAATGGGTGTTCCTTCACAATATGCCTTTGTAGCTCCTTCCATCAGAGGCAGAAATTATTCGGCCACCTCCCAAATCTGAGCTGGCTTTGGCACAGGGAAGAGTTAGCAAACACATTGGGGCCTGCCTGCTCTTTGCTGCACCCAGAACACTGAGCCCAAGATGTGAATGAGCCCCAGCTAGCCAGCTGGAGACGCTGTGTGGAGGAGAACCAGGCTCCCCAGACAATAGCCAACACCCGTAAGACACAAGTGAGGCCATCCTAGACCACCCAGCTCCAGCGGCACAGCTGGCTGATGGCCACACGTACCTGAGACCAGCAGATGAACCACTCAGCTGAGCCCAGCCCAAACTGCCAACCCACAGAACCGCAAGTGAATATATGATGGTTACCTGAGGTCACTAGGTCACTAGGTTGCTGCTGTACAGCAAAGGTAACTGAGACTTCAAAAATTAATTATCCTTTATATTTATTAACTGCTTAATCTGCCTCAACAGTTACTTCATTAGTTTCTTTTTTAAAACTTATTTACTCATTGACTGATTTGAGAGAAGGATGAAGAGAGAGAGGGAGAGAGAGAAACTTCGATTTGTTGTTCTACTTATTGATGCATTCGTTAGTTGATTTTTTTATGTGCCCTGACTGGGGATCAAACCCGCAACCTTGGCTTATCGGGACAACACTTTAACCAGCTGAGCTTCCTGGCCAGGGCTCCTTTCTTTCTCTCTTTCTTTTTTCCCTTCTTTCTTTCTTTTTAAAATTTTATTTATTTATTTTTAGAGAGAGGGGAAGGGTAACAAAAAGAGTGAAAGAAACATCAATCTCCCACACGCTTCCAACCGGGGGCCTGGCCCACACCCAGGCATGCGCCCTGACCAAGAATCAAACCCATGACCTTTTGGTTTGCAGAACAACACCCAGACCACTGAGCCACACTAGTCAGGGCTCATTAGTTACTTTCTTTCTTTCCTTCTTCTTTTTTAAAAGATTTTATTTATTTATTTTTAGAGAGAGAGGAAGGGAGGGAGAAAGAGAGAGAAATATCAATGTGTGGTTGCCTCTCACATGCCCCCTACTGGGGACCTGGCCTGTAACTCAGGCATGTGCTCCGAACTGGCAACCCTTTGGTTTTCAGGCTGGTGCTCAATCCACTAAGCCACACCAGCCAGGGCAAGGCTCATTAATTTCTTATGACAACCCTATTATTGACGTTTTACCAGTAAGTAACTAATTAAGACTCAGAGAGTTTGAGTTCCTTGACTAAGATCACACAGAGCTGCCCATGCTTGGATCCTCTTTGACTTCCTGCGGGAAGTTTCTCCAGCTATGTAGCCGAATTTTCATGGGTAGGAGACGTATTCCCAGGTCAGTGCACCCAGTGAGAGAGGACCACTCTTACCGCCATCACGCAGTCCCCAGTGGACCATACCTGTTTCGTGGCGCCTTCCCATGGCTATAATCTTCTCGGGCTTCTGCCCACCAAAGACCATGGAGATGAACTGGATGCAGTAGATACCAATATCCAGTAGGCCACCGCCAGCCTGGGCCCAGTCTACGGCCCGCGGTACGTGGGTAAGGTCTTTCCCAAACTCTGCCCGAGCCACTCGAAGGTCCCCCAGAGTTCCCTGGGCCACAGCAGCCCTCAGAGCCTCTGTGGCAGGAAAAAAGCGGGTCCAGATGGCCTGCAGACCAGAGGGAAGGAAGCAGGATGGGAAAGGGCAGGAAAGGGGTCAACAGTTAACCAACCAGTTCTCCCTTCTGAGGCGCAGTCTTGAGTGGGTACTCACTATTTCCCAGTCTCCAAACAAGGCCCCTCCCCCTTCTGTCCACAGCCCATGAGTCCCCAAGGTGTGTCCTGCCCAACGCCCTGCCCTAACCCTTCCTCTCCACAGCCATGTCCCCAGCTCCAGCCTTGTCCTGTCTCATCTGTGTCATTACCCCAAGCTCCCAATGTTAGGGGCTGAATTTGGTCCCCACCAAATTCATGTTGATGTCCTAACCTCCTGGTGTATCTGGTGATGGGGTTTTTACAGAGGTAATTATAAAGAGTTAATTAAATTAAAATGAGGTCATTAGGGTGGGCCCTAATCCAATAGGGCTAGTGTCCTCATATGAAGAGATGAGGAGCCCTGGCTGGTGTAGCTCAGTGGACTTAGTGCCAGACTGTGAACCATGAGGCTGCCGGTTCGATTCCCAGTCAGGGCACATGCCTGGGTTGTGGGCCACGTCCCCATTTGGGGGCAAATAGGAGGCAACCAATCAATGTTTCTCTCCCTTTCTTTCTCCCTCCCTTCCCCTCTCTCTAATAAATAAAATCTTAAAAAAAAAAAAGGAAATGACTATTAAAAAAAAGGATGTGTATTTATTTAATTACTGGCAGTCTGCAAGGCCCCGCTAGATATCCACCTCTGATAAGGGCAAAAACAATGGATACTTGACTTTGAGGGCCAGTAGGGTGTTCCTTGGTCCTCCTGACCTCTATTCCTGGAAAGGCACCCAGACGGAGCCCATTGTCACTTTCCCTGCTGACATCTTTTCCTGAGACTCTGACAAAGGACCCTTCCGGCGGCCATGTTTGCTGAGGGCTCCCAGTGTCTCCCACCCAGGAATGATGTCACAGGGACATCCCACGGCATAGCTCAACTACCTCGTGGCGCACACCCCTACCCACAGATCATTTTGTGATCTTAACTCTTGACAAACCCTTCCCTTGGGTCCCTCCCAAAATGCCCACCGGCAACTATGGCCCCTAATGGCAAGAAGTGCTACACTGGATGTTCAAAGGGCCCCTCCACCCTTACCTCCATAAGGAAGAGGCCTCGGGATCGGGCCTCGGCAACCATTTCGCGTACTTCTGCGGCGTTCACGCCCATGGGCTTCTCGCACAGGACAGCCTTGCCTGCTGCCAGGCATAACAACACTGCTGCCTTGTGCTGCGGGTGCTGGGTGCCAATGTAGGCCACCTCTGTGGAGGAGGAAGGAAGTCAAGAGATCAGAAGCCCCACTCACACCAGACCTCCAAGCCTCACCTCCGGCATCTGAGGATCCGGGGTCCCCTCCCAACCTGGGGCCAAGTCCTCAAGCACTGGGGAGGTCTCCCCAGGGGGAAGGAGCTAACCACTCGCTACCATCACTCTCTTCTCAGATCATTTCTAGCCCTCTGAAATTACATTAAACCACTTAATCCTAGCAACATCAAGAGGGAGATACTATTATTATTTTGCCCAATTTAAAAATAAGGAGCCCTGGCCCTAACTGGGTGGCTCAGGGGTGAGGTGTCATACCCAAAACCGAAAGGTCGCCTATATGAAGACTAGTCAGGGCACATGCCTGGGTGGTGGGCCAGGTCCCTTTTCGGAGGGCGTGCGAGAGGCAGCCCATCAATGTTTAACTCGCACGTCAATGTTTCTCTCCCTCTTTCTCCCTCCTTTCCTCTCCCTCTAAAAATAAATGAGTAAAATCTTAAAAAATAAAAAATAATAAAGGATCCCTGGCCAGTCTGGCTCAGTTGGCTAGAGTAGCACCCCATAGGAAAATGGAGAAGGGCAAGCAGACAGGAAAAACATCAGTTCAGGCAGCCTGACTCCAGAGCCAGGGTTCAAGGTGCAGGTACACGGTCCTCACTGCCCTGCCTCGCCAACCAGGCCACTCTGGAACACAAAGCCATGGCCACAGGACAGAGTTAAAGCCTGAATCAACTCTCTTAAGAACGTCAAGACCCACCCTGGCCTGCGAATCACAAAGTTGCTAGTTTGATTCCCAGTCAGGGCACATTCCTGGGTTGCAGGTCAGGTCCCCAGTAGGGGGCATGTGAGAGGCAGCCAACTGAGATTTCTTTCTCTCTCTTTTTTTTTTTTTTTTTTTAATTTTTTTTTTTTAAAGATTTTATTTATTTTCAGAGAGAGGAGAAGGGAGGGAGAAAGAGCAATGTATGGTTGCCTCTCACATGGCCCTCACTGGGGACCTGGCCCGCAACCCAGGCATGTGCCCCAACTGGGAATTGAACCGGGACCCTCTGGTTCCCAGCCCGCGCTCAATCCACTGAGCTACACCAGCCGGGCTCTTTCTCTCTCTTTTTTTTAAAAAGATTTTATTTACTTATTTTTAGAGACGGGAAAGAAGGGAGAAAGAGACGGAGACACTGACATGCGAGGCACATTGATCGATTGCTACTGAGTCACACCAGCCAGGGCTCTCCCTCTCTTTCTCCTCTCTATTCCTTTATTTTTTTTTTTTAAAGATTTTATTTATTTATTTTTAGAGAGAGGGGAAGGGAGGGAGAAAGAGAGAGAGAGAAACAGCAATGTATGGTTGCCTCTCACATGGCCCTCACTGGGGAACCGGCCCGCAACCCAGGCATGTGCCCTGACGGGGAATCGAACCAGGACCCTCTGGTTCCCAGCCCACGCTCAATCCACTGAGCTACACCAGCCAGGGCCCTTTATTTATTTTTAAAGAGAGAGAGAGGAGAAGGAAGGGAGAAAGAAAGGGAGATAAACATCAACGTGTGGTTGCCTTTTGCACGTCCCCTACTGGGGACCTGGCCTGCAACCCAGGCATGTGCCCTGACTGGGAATCGAACCAGAGACCCTTTGCTTCACAGTCGGTGCTCAATCCACTGAGCTACACCAGCCAGGGCCCCTCTCTCTATTCCTTAGCTCTGTCTCCCAGTTGGAGTTAAAAGCCCAAGTGGACTGGCCCATCCTGTGGAGCCTTGCACCTCCTAAGAAACGCCTGGAGGCAGCATCTCCAGGGCCTCTCTGGCCTTTCTCACTCACCCACGTTTGGGTCCTTGGCCAGTTCCTCATACGACCCATAGGCCTTGGGGATGTCGTGTTTCTGTGCAAACGCCTTCGCCCGGTTCAGGTCGCGGGCAGCTACTGCCACCACCTGAGGCAAGAGTGAAAGACTTGTGGATGGGAGGAGGTGATGGGGAAGGCCCCAGGTAAGCAGAAATGACAGGCCCCAAAGGAGGGGAGGAGGAATTTGTCCCAGGGGAGGAGGCGACGGAAGGCTGGACACTTGGGTCCTGGGAAAGAGAGATCTGGACAAGCACTATTAAATCCCCTGCTAGCTAAATGTCCTCTTCACAGTCCCAAACCTCACGGAACTCGCGGTCAGAAAACAGAAATGGAGAAAGGAGTGAGGAGGGAATTAAAAGTTGTTTCACTGCCTTGGGGACTCGGAAGTCCGGAACCCTAACTCTCTCCACCCTCAGACCCAGGAGTCCCGGCCCCCGGCCAGCTCCTCTCGCCAGGACTCCGGAGGGAGGGCGGACCTGGTGCTCGGAGCGAGGCAGCGTCCGCAGCACGATCGCGAAGTCGTTGGCGATAAGGCCGGCCGACACGATACCCCAGCGCACCGCCATCGCCGAAACCCTGAGTCCCAACACCCTGCCAAGTGCTCTCAGCGGGAATTAATTAAAGCCCAGACGCCCCGCCCGCTAGGGGGCGGGGCCCATTTCTCCGCCCCCATTGACCCTACGCCGCTTGTCATTGGCCACTGGGCCCGCGCGCACGCGCTAACGCCAAGAGGGTCTTTTCATTCCAGCGTCCCTATTGGAAGAACAGACCGTTGGCTCCGCCTTATGAGTGGGACCAGAAACACGCCATCGCCCCCTCTAGACCTCTAACCCCGTGACAGAAGGGGCAAGGGCTTTCTTGTCCATTTGGACTTTCGGGGCCTCTTCCATTTCCTCCTTCCCCCACGCTCTTTTGCTGAGAACGTCGCGTACGCGTAGGAACTTGTCCAGCAAGAGAGGATTGTAATCGCAAAGATAATAATAATTACTGATATGTAAAGAACGCCTGCTGTGGCCCCGGCCGCCAGCTTCACGCTTCACTTTCCTCATCATCCCTAATGTCTCACCACGGACCCGCGCACTAGCTTCTATTCTCTCTCCGCCCCCCACCATTTACAGAGAGAGAAACAGCCCCAGAATGTCTTGGTCGTATTTTAAGAGGTCTCGCCGCTAAGATACGAAGACCTGCTAACTGGCTGCCTCCAAAGTCCATCGTTTTAGAAACCAGAAGCAGTGCTTCTGAAGAACGCTGGAGCCCGACTGGCGTATTCCAAAACCCTCCTTGGGACGTCCTCTCTGCATGGCTTTGCACGAGGGGTTTTCCTTCTGAGTCTTACTTTCCTATTTTGGAAAATAGAGGTCCCAACAGCATGTACCAATAGAGACGTAAGAGGATTAACGGAATTTTGGGGTCTAGTAGATGGAATATAACAAACGGATTATTCTCCAGTCAGATGGCAGAGAGCTGGTCAACTTCACCCTCAGCGAATTTATCCATTTCTCTTCCTTCGTAGACATTTAATTAAGACCTAAGTTTCCCACAGGGACTCACAGGTTCCAAGTTCACACAAACTGCTGAATAAACATATTAATGGAGCCCTGGCCAGGTGTCTTGGTTGATTGGAACATCGTCCCATTCACCAAGGAGTTGAGGGTTCGATTCCCTGTCAGGGTACATAACCTATGGTGCGGGTTCATCCCCTGTTGGGGTGTGCGTGGGTTTGGGGGGTCAACCAATTGATGTTTTTCTCTCACATCGATGTTTCTCTTTCTCTCTCTCCCTCCCTTCCTCTCTCTCTCTCTAAAATCAATAAAAACATCCTTGGATGAGAATTTAAAAAAAATTAATAGATTGCACAGAGTACACAATATCAACACTGTGGAAAAAAAAAAGAACTTTAATAAATGGAGCCCTGGGTGGTGTAGCTCAGTGGACTGAGTGCCGGCCTGTGAACCAAAGGGTCGTGGGTTTGATTCCCAGTCAGGGCACATGCCTGGGTTGCAGGAAACCACACATTGATGTTTCCCGCTCTTAAAGAAAAAGAAGAGAAAAAGGCAAAAATGGAGACTCTGGACATTTATCCTTTACACAAATGTTCATAGCAGCTGTATCTGTATTAACTCAAAACTGAAACAACCCAAATGTCTTTTAATCAGCCATTGGAAAAACAAATGAGTATATAGATACAATAAAATGCCACTCAGCACTTAGAAGGAATGGACAATCAATTCCAGCAACAACTTCAGTGAATCTCAAGAGCATTATGTAGCGTGAAAAAAAAAAAAAGAAAACAATTTCAAAGGGTTGCATGGTGTATGACTCCATTTATAGAACATTCTCGAAGTGACAAAGTTACAGTGATGGAGAACAGACCAGCCACTGCTGGGCAGGGCTTGGGGAGGGTGCAGACTATGTAGGGGTAACACAAGGGAGTGTCTGGGTGGGGATGGAACAGTTCCGTATCCTGACTGGGAGGATGGATACTGAAATCTCCACATTTGATGACATTCCTCAGAACTTAGAAGTGCCGATGAAATCCCGATCAGGTCTCTAACAGATTGAATAAGGTAACAATATTAATTCCTGGGTTTGGGGAAGTGCGATAGTGACCTAGGATATCACTGGGGGTGTCCGGTACAAAGGAATTCTTTGTTCCACTTTTTGCAACTTCTTAAACGAGTCTGACTAAGAACCTACAATTTGACATTGTTGGCAGTGAGTTCGTGTACCCAGAGAAATCATTTTGCAGTATCACATGGTCCTGCGGTTTGTAGCCTGGGCAGGAGGTCTCTGCTCTTGAGATCCTCCCAAAGCCGTGTTGGAGAAGATGTGAAAAGAACGTTTTTTGCAGCGTTGGGTGTGTTCGCTAACACCTGGAAGCAGCCATTAGGAACAAAACAGTGGCAAATAAACTGTGGCAAATTGTAGCAACAGGATACCACGTAGTAAGGATGATGGATGCATGAACTCCATCCGCTGTGGACACTGTGTTCATGTGGAATCTCCAGTCTTGGTGGGGAAAAGTACGTGAGATCACCGGGGTACTGTCCTTTCACACGTAAGTGTGTATTCTGTATTGTTTATAGGTGCATTCCTGTTTAATAAAGAACTGGGAACATTCATGAAAATGAAAAACTTCCAAGTTCAGCACAGTGCTTTCCCCTGAAGTCAGGAAGAGGGTAAATGGGGGAAGGATGTAGGGGCATCCATTCTATGAGCAACATTTTACATCTTTTAAAAATTATTTATTTATTTATTCTTAGAGAGAGGGGATGGGAGAGAGAAAGAGAGGGAGAGAAACATTGATTGGTTGTCTCTCACACACCCGCCCCCTACTGGGGACCTGGCCCACAACCCAGGCATGTGCCCTGACTGGGAATCGAACCAGAAAGCCTTTGGTTCACAGGTTAGCACTCAATCTACTGAGCCACACCAGCCAGGGTTACATTTTGTATCTTAAGAAAAGCAATCGGAAGCAATGATGGCACTATGTTGAGGCTTGGAGAATCCGGGCAGTGTGTCCAAGAGTGTTTGCCATTTCTCTGTACTTTTCTGTATGTTTTTATGCCTGTGAACCGATTCCACAAAGCTCTCATACCCGGTCATCTATGCCTGCCTCTCCTCCAAAGGCTTCCTGAGTATGAACCCATATGACCCTCACAGCCACCCTCTGTTTTCAGTCTCATTTTACAGAGGAGGAACTGAGACACAGACGCTCCAAGAATCTTGCCCCGGGCCACACAGTCAGCAAGTGGGCAGGCTGGGATGGAAACCCAACTAGTGTGGCCCACAGTCCAGGCACTGAACTGTGTCCACTGTGTTTGATTTCATTCATCATTAAGTAAGGGAAATCACTGACCTGGGACTGGAACCCTTTGCTCAGCAGGTCAGGAGCAGTTCAGGAGCACCTTCTGTCCCTGGGAGGCTGACAGCAGGATTAAGCACAAGACAGTGTGTCTGGGATCCAAGGAGAGAGGCAGGGAATTCACAGAGGGCACCGACCGTGAAGTGGAATTCAGAGGTGAGGGTCAGCGAATGTCTTTTTAACGCCTTCTGGCAAGGTCTGCCTGGCGGGGGCTCAGCTTGCTGCCCTGTGCGGCTTCACTCCAGGGAAGATGCCGGCTTTCTAAATCTCTCTCACTTTTTTTTAATGTTTTTTTTTTTTAAAGATTTTATTTATTTATTTTTAGAGAGAGGGGAAGGGAGGGAGACAGAGAGGGAGAGAAACAGCAATGTATGGTTGCCTCTCACATGGCCCTCACTGGGGACCTGGCCTGCAACCCAGACATGTGTCCTGACTGGGAATCGAACCAGACCCCTTTGGTTCCCAGCCTACGCTCAATCCACTGAGCTACATCAGCCAGGGCTAAACCTCTCTCACTTTTTAAAAAAAGATTTTACTTATTTATTTACTTTTAGAAAGAGGGAGAAAGAGAGGGAGAGAAACATTGATTAGTTGCCTGTCACACACCCACAAATGGGGACCTGGCCCGCAACCCAGGCATGTGCCCTGACTGGGAATTGAACCGGCAGCCTCATGGTTCGCAGATGGGCATTCAATCTACTGAGCCACACCAGCCAGGACCACTTTGTAACTCTCTTGCTCTCTTTTTGAGATAAGAAAACAGTGATGCTGGAAGCGGAGCTCGGGTACTAACTTGTGTGAGTTTGGGGGGCAACCCGTTCCAGGACTTGCGGGCAGTGCCATCGGCAGACCTCGGAGGAAGTGGGAAGCACGGTGAGAGCCGAAGGCCCCGCCCGTGCCGGCCCGCTCGCAGGCAGGAATTCCAGACAGAGCCTCCGGGTCATTCGGCAGACAGTCCGTCCGATGGAACACAGATATTTACTGAGCATCTAACCGGTGCCAGGTCCTGGGGACACGTCCTGATGGAGACAGACGCTCTCTGTCTCCGTGCAGCTAGCGGTCCGGTGGGGTCGCGGGTGTGGGAGCAGCGGCGGAGAAGCAGCATGCGCGAGGGTTCGGAGCGGGAAAGACCTAGGTATGTGGTAAGGGCTGAAATAGAGGCCGACTGAAGAGAAGACACAGTAAGTGCGGTAGAAGGGGGGGGGGGGAGCGGGCAGAGGAGAAGTCCCGAAGGACTCGGCAGGGACACCGAAGGGTTTTAGCACAGCAGCAGGGACAAAGACCAATGGGGTGCAGCTTCTTGTGGTGGTGCCCGTTTTCCATGGGACACCCATACTCATTCAGCAAACAATTTGACTCTTTTTTTTTTTTAAGATTTTATTTATTTATTTTTAGACAGAGGGGAAGGGAGGGAGAAAGAGAGGGAGAGAAACATTAATATGTGGTTGCCTCTCACACACCCTCAACTGGGGATCTGGCTTGCAACCCAGGCATGTGCCATGACCGGGAATCGAACCAGCAACTCTTCGGTTCGCAGACCGGTGGTCAACACACTGAGCCATACCAGCCAGGGCATGATTGGACTCTTGACTTGGCTCCCTGCCAGGCGATGCTGGGCACCCACAGATGAACCTCATCTACCCCAGCCCCCTCTGGTGGGGGGACAGACACCATACAGGGTAGGCATATTAATTCCCCCTCCCAAAGGTACCCAGGTCCAAGTCACCAGGCCCTGTGAAGATGGGACCTTACATGGTCAAAGGGACTTTGCAGGTGTGATTAACTTAAGGAACTTGAGGTGGGGAGATGACCCTGGACTACCTGGTGGTGGGCTCAGTGTGATTCCAAAAGTCCTTAGAAGAGGGAGGCAGGAGGGTCAGTGTCAGAGGACGAGAGGTGACCACAGAAGAGAGTCGGAGAGGGAGGGGGAGGTGCTGCATTGTGACTTTGAAGCTGGGGGATGGGGCCGGGAGCCAAAGGACGAAGGCAGCCTGTGGAGCCTGGGAGAGCCAGGGGACAGATGGCCCCCTAGCACCTGCAGAGGCAATACAGCCCCCCTCCCACACCTAGGATTTAACCGAACAAGACCGATTTTGCACTTCTGACCCCCGTTCCGTGTGTGGTACTTGGTTGTAGCTACAGTCGGAAATGAACACCCCACTCCGGCCTGTCGCAGCCCTGGGCAATGTGCGACAGGTGGCGGGAACACTCGGCAGTGCGGGGGGCCACGGGTGGGGGGGCACCGCTGGCCCAGCTTGGGGACCGGGAAAGGCTGGGCGTATCAGCAGACTATCAAACTGCATCTGGAAAGACTTTTTAAAAAGATTTTATTTCTTCATTTTTAGACAGAGGGGAAGGGAGGGAGAAAGAGAGAGAGAAACATGGATGTGCAAGAGATGCAGTCATCAGTTGCCTCTCACATGCCCCTCACTGGGGACCTGGCCCGCAGCCCAGCCATGTGCCCTGCTGGGGGTTGAACCGTTTGCAAGCCAGCACTCAATCCACTGAGCCACACCAGCCAGGGCTTGAAAGATTTTGGTGGACTTTTTCCAGGCCTAGAAGGAGTGATGGCCTTTCAGACAGAGTAACAACCCATGCCAGAAAAATCGAGGTCTATACAGCAATGAGAACCGGGAGCCCAGGGTGGCGGGGGAGCGCAGGAGAGGAGAACTTAGAGAAGTCAGCTGGGCCATTTGTGAAGGGTCAAAGAGCTGACCCTGCAGGCGGCGGGGTGTGAAGGAGCGGGGAAAGGTGGTAAGGGGCGGGTGGTATTTAAGTGTTAGAAAAACACCTGCGAATTAAAGGTCACACAGAGACTGTCGACCATGCAAGGGGAGGGCGGAGAGCGTGCCAGAAGGAGAGCACAGCAGTTATCCACTAACCCATTTGTCCTCCAGGACTTTGGAGCATAGTTTCGGTGCCAAAAATAGCATGGAATGAGCTGCAGAGTGTGGATTGTGAATCCAGCCTGCCAGGGTTCAAATCCCGGCTCTGCCTCTTCCTGGCTGTGAGACTTCAGGCAAGTCACTTGGCTTTTCTTCTTTGCCTCATCTGTAAAATGGGGACAAGGACGGTAATGACCACACAGGGGTTTTGTGAGGATGGAACTAATAGTTATTTACAATACATAAAGTGCTCGGGATGGCACCTGCCACATTCTAAGCGCTATAGAAGTCTTAGCTACTATGCATTTGTGTGCATTAGTTCCCCGTGGCTGCTGTAAGAAATGACCACTGTCAGTAGCAGTAGTATTAATACTAGGAGTATTAGTAGTATTAATACTCACCGCCCAGAGCTCTGACCATGAAAAAGGAGGGGAGACTCATGGGAGGGAGTTTAGAGTGTTTTAGTGAATAGAATGAATGCAGACTCAGAGAAGGGAGGCGGGAGGGACAGAGTCCGGAACAGACAAGGAGAGAGAGTGTATTAGTTTCCTGCAGCTGCTGTAACAAATCGCCACAAATTCCGTGGCTTATAAAACAACACAAACGTACCCTTTTCTGGACATCAGAAGTTCAAAATGGGTCTCGCTGGGCAGAAACCCGTGTCGTCGGGGCTGCGTTCCTTCTGGGAGCTTTGAGAGAAGAATTTGTTTCCTTTTGCAGCTTCTAGATGCCACTCACATCTTGTCTCCTGGCCTTGAATCACTTTGACCTTCTGTGGTCACTTGTCCTTCTCTGTCACCCCCTTGCCTCCCTCTAATGCATACCCTTGAGATTACATTGGGCCGGTCTGGGTAATCCAGTGTCATCTCCCCATCTCAAGACCCTTAACTGAGTCAGATCTGCAAAGTCCCTTTTGCTGTAAAAGGTCCCATGTTTACAGGTCCTGGAGACTGGGATACAGCTATGCCTGAGAAGCTGTTACCCTGCCTACCACAGAGCTGCACGGGGACAATGTTTAAAAAGTGTAGGGTTTACTATTATTCAGGTATGCTGAGGCCGATGGGTCAGGAGACAATTGCCATTGAAAAGATAGTTCGTGCCCTGGCTGGGTGACTCAGCTGTTTGGAGCGTTGTCTGCTACACCAAAAGGTTGGGGGTTCGAATCCCTGTCAGGGCATATATCTAGCTTCTGGGTGATCTCTGGCTGGGGAGCATATGGGAAACAACCTATAGATGTTTCTCTCTCTCTCTCTCCCTCCCTCCCTCTCTCTTTAAAAAAGCAATGAAAAAAATGTCCTCAGGTGAGGGTAATAAAAAAATTTAGGACACTCACCGTTCCCAAGAGGAGGGGCAGCCATGCGACACAGGGTGACCCAGGCAAGTGCCGGGGCTGGTTAGGAGTGGGGGGAATGTGGGGCAGAGCTTTCTTGTGCCTCCTGTGGGAAGGAAGGAGCAGGCAAGCAGGCTTAGGTCTGGGCAGTGTGAATCATTTCCACAGGTCCCAGGAAGTGGGTACTGTCCCGAGTCACCTGGTGCCTGGCTTGGGGTGGTAACGACAGGTCAATGTGGCCCGGGAGAGTAGGAGCCCGACACAGCAGGGGGTCAGGGCTGAGCTCTCCCCTGGTCCATCCGTAGGAAAGGTTCACTCCCCAGCTGGTGAGTAGTTTACTGTGTCCAGCAACTGGCTAACCCTGGGGGTGGCAGTCCCTCCTGTGGCTGTCCCCCTCTGGGGACCTGCACCAGATGTCCCCAGATGACAACACATCAGAAACACATGGTAGCCCTGATTGGGGTGGTCAGTGGGTGGGTGTCGTCCCAAAAGGTAGAAGGTCAATGGTTTGATTCCTGGTCAGGGCACATGCCTGGGCTGTGGGTTCGGACCCCGGTCAGTATGCATGCGAGAGGAAACTGATCGATGCTTCTCTCTCTCCCTTTCTCCCTCCCTCCCTCTCTCTCTAAAAATAAATAAAATATTTTAAAAATTACAAAGGGAAAAAAGAAATACATGGTAAACATGTAGGCCAGAGACCCAGAATAGCAGAGCTGGAATTCCAGGAAAACAGAAGGCCCCAAACCCCGGCTCCTTATTTCTGTCTCTTCCCTGGGACTCCCCGTCCTCTCCCCACAAGCTCCAAGTCTGCAGCTCCTGAGCTGCAGCTCCTATGGGACAGGACATACCAGATAGAAAGGTATTGCCCTGGCTGGTGTGGCTCAGTAGATTGAATGCAGGCCTGGGAACCAAAGGGTCGCCGGTTTGATTCCCAGTCAGGGCACGTGCTCCCGTTGCTGGCCAGGTCCCCCAGTAGGGGGTGCGTGAGAGACAGCCACACACTGATGTTCCTCTCCCTCCCTTCTCTCTAAAAATAAAATCTTAAAAAACAAACAATGAGAGAGGAATCATTTTAAACCCTTTGCATGCCCAGATCAAAAGGAAATCATTTTCAGATGACACAGAAAGGGTCAATATGATTCTGTGGATTTAAGACTAGAATGAAAGGTCAGGCAGGAGATGGGGGGCTTGCACACGGGCACAGGGCACCCCGGTGTCAGACAGTAAACCTGAGACATCAAAAGCCTCCTTTCCTGTTCCTTTTGGAACTTGGTGCCTATTGGGGGAGACGGTCACCCAGGGACCAAAGAATAGCAACTTGCGAAAAGCATCCTGGGGGCCCGCAACTGGTCTCCTTAGATATGGCAGTCAGGGGCAGGCTCCTAAAAACCCGATCTCAAGTTTCTGGCCAGAAACCGCACTCACGTGTATCATCTAATCCTTGCAGGGGTGTCCAACCCGAGGCCCGTGGCCCACGTGCAGCCCAGGATGGCTGCAAATGTGGCCCAACACAAAATCATAAATTTACTTAAAACATTAGACTTCTGCCCTGGCTGCTGTGGCTCAGTGGATTGAGCGCGGGCTGGGAACCAGGAGGTCCCGGTTCGGTTCCCTGTCAGGGCCCATGCCTGGGTTGCAGGCCAGGTCCCAGTGGGGGCCATGTGAGAGGCAACCATACATTGCTGTTTCTCTCCCTCTTTCTCCCTCCCTTCCCCTCTCTTTAAAAATAAAATCTTTTAAAAAAATTAAAAAAAAAAAAAAAAACATCAGACTTCTTTGTGATTGTGTGTTGCAATGTATTTATAGTGTGACTCAGAAACGCCAAACGGTTGGACACCCTGTAGGCACGCAGGAAAGGCTGCCAGACCTCGATGCCTGTTTTCCAGGTCTCTGTGCTCAGCTCCCGGTTTTCCAAGAGAAGCAGGTAACTGTCATCGAGGTTCAGTGGGGCAAGAGGTGGGGACACATGCAACTTCCCAAGACCCCCTCTGGTATTCCAGGATCTGGGAATGTGTGCTCATGAGCCCACCCAGATAATTTTTAATTTTTTTTTAAAAAGAGAGAAACATTGGCCTGGCTGGTGTAGCTCAGTGGATTGAGCACGGGCTGGGAACCAAAGGGTCCCGGTTCAATTCCCAGTTGGGGCACATGCCTGAGTTGCAGGCCAGGTCCCCAGTGAGGGCCATGTGAGAGGCAACCATACATTGCTGTTTCTCCCTTTCTTCTCCTCTCTCTAAAAAATAAATTAAAAAAAAAAAAAAAAGAAACATCAATTTGTTCTTTCACTTATTGCATTCATTGATTGATTCTTGTATGTGCCCTGACCGGGGATGGAACCTGCAACTTTGGCACATTAGGACGATGTTCTAACTGACTGAGCTACCTGGCCAGGGCCGTCCCCCGATGATTTTTATCAGGGCCTCCTTTACATATTTTCCCCCCTGTGGATGCAGAACTAGCCCTACCTCATGTCCAGTGCTGAGCTGGAATACCAGCTCTAGAGATGAGGTAGAGTTGCTCTAATAGGTAGCCTCTGTCAATTTCCTTCATCAGCTGTCAGTGAAGACAGGTGTGACATTCGGAGCAGCTGCAGCTACTTTGGCACAAGAGGAGTGCCCTGTGCGCCCCTACCCCAATACCTACCTACCATGGCAGAGGTGAGAGGTGGTAGAGGGGAGAACCTGGCACCCTGAGGGCCTTGGAACTACTCCACCTTGGGACTTCTTGCTTTGGGTGATAATACACTTCTATTATTCAAGCCTAGATTTGAGTTTTCTGTCCTTGTGGCTGAAAGGATCTGGCTGAAGGGGGTGCTGTGTGTGGTGTGTGTGTGTGTGTGTATGTGTGTGTGTGTGTGTGTGCGTGCAGCAGACTCACTAGGAGAAACCAGAAGATGCCAGGATGCAGCCTCTCAGAAATACTTGAATCGAATCTTAAAGAATGAGAAAGACTTTGGCAGGTGAAGTGGGGATAGGGTTTCAGAGGGAAGAGCATATACAAAGAAACAGAGGCGTGGATTTGTTCCAGAAAGTATATGTGGGCGGAACTGGAGTACACAGCAGGGTAGAGAACGGTGTGCGGTGAGGCCAGAAAGGCGGGCATGGGCCTCCCTCCCACTGAGGCAGAGGGGGTGGAGCCTGGTTCTGCCGTGGGTCAGCCCTGGACCCTTCTGTTGCCGTGTGGGGAAGGGGTGAGGGGCTGAGCCATCAGGAAGGAACCTGAGGCGGATGGTGCTGAAATCCAGGGCTCAGGGAGACTCCTGGTGTCAGCGTGGATGGGCACTGCAGAGGACTCTGCTGCCCTCTGACCCAGTCACGGGGTCGACGCTGTCTCTGAGGCATCGCGGGTCCCGCAAAAGGTAGAGAAAGGTCTTGAGGGACCATCCGAGCCTCATAAACCAACAGAAGCAGGGCCCAGAGCAGCAGGCAGGATTCCAGCAGCGGTGGGACGCAGGACGCTGGAGTGGCCCCTAGCTGGGGCAGCGAGGCCAGTGCATCTAAGAAGGCGGGGGCAAAGCAGACCCTCTCTGGGGGACGTGGCTTCCCTGCGCTGGCTGACCCCGCAAGTGCCGGCTGCACTTGGGCAGGCAGGGCCCTGGAGGGGGACAGACAGCAGGGACCACAGGCTGGGAGACTGTGGGAGCTGAGGCAACAGTCAGGGGCTCTGAGTAGCAAAGTGGGAAGCGCCACCCTGTCCCGCATCCCCTAGGAGGTCACACGGGTTGTCCTCAGAGGAGGGTGACTGTCCACTTCACCACCCTCCCGTCATCTGCGTCGGTAGGAACCCAGACTGCCACCATCCTGGAGGATCACAGGTGCTGGGAATCTGGCTGAGGCAGATTGGGGGACTGTTCTGGAACCTTCTTTTCTGAAGCAGCCACATCCTTCTGGTCGCCGGCTGGAGCTGGGACAGGAGCGTCATCTGGAAACGAAGGAAGGAAATGGTAGCACTAGACATCCCAGCCCCTCCTCCCTCCGACCCCGGAGCCCGGGCCCCAGTCCTTGTCTCCTGCTCCAGCCCAGGGCCGGCACCTGTGTTTTGGGGCTGGAACTTGAGCTGTCCCTCAGGGCCGGGGGCTGCTGCATTGTGTCCTTGCTGCTGCTGTTTCCTCTGTTCCATTTGCAGAACGGCCTGCAGGGGGTGGGGAGATTGTACAGGATGATGCTCAATCTCCACACCATTGGAAGTGCCCCCAGTCCTTTCTCTATGGGTCTCGGTTCTTCTCCCTCATTGAGAGTTGGCCTTAATAAGAAAAATCCGGTTCTCCCTCCCTTGTCATGGCTTGGGTTGCACCTTGGAACAGGGAAGCCCCTCATTGAATTCTCGAGAGTTCAATAACAGTACCCTGCCCTTATCTACATGGCAGCCGGGGGGCTGTGGGACGGACACGTCTGCCCTCACTCAGGATGGCGGCTGCCACAGGAGGATGTATCTGTGACTGACAGCGACCACAGGCCTTCACAGCCTCTGGACCCATGAGGACAGGAGCCACCAGGGGCTGGCGGGACGGGCCCGGCTGCTCTGGCCGGTCACCTGCTGCAGCTCTCTCTTCTGGGCCTCCAGGCGGCCCTGGGAGCGGCCCAGGGCCTCCGTCTCCTGGCTGAGGCGCTGGGCCTTGGCGTTCAGCTCTGCCTCCCTGGCCGCCAGCTCCTCCTCGAAGCGCCGTAGCTCCTCCTCCGTGTAGGCAGGATGCATCTCCACGGTCTGCCGGGGTGGGGAAGGGGCTGTTAGCAGGTGCCTTGGGCCCTGGCCCAGCCGTGGTGGAGAGGTCCCCGAGTTAGGGGAGATGGGGGAGGCCTGGGCCCTGGGTGTGAACAGCAGAGGCCCGAGTGGAAGCTGGGGAGGTGGGGAGGGGGATGAAGACTCAGGGAGAGCAGAGAACAGACCCGAGACGGAGGGGCACAGTGACGGGGGTGGGGTGGGGGCAGCTGCACAAAGACCCAGTAAGTGAGAGAAGCACCCAGGACCCCTGAAAGAAGGGCTAGGGCTGGAGAGACATAGTCGGGGCCTAGAGAACCCCCCATGTCCTCACCTCCCAGCCCTCCCCTGTGTCCCCAAACTCCTTCCTCTGGGTGGACGCGAGGAACTCCTCCAGGGTCACGAGGCGGTCCTGGTTGGTGTCCACCTGGGGGGCCAGATAAGGGTAAGGGACAGGGCTGGGCCTTCCTCCCCTGGGCTTCCACCCGCCCCCTCAGTCTGGGCCCTCCTCACGTTCTTCATCACATGCTCCCGCATGCGCAGCCGCTCCTCCTCCATCTCCCGCATGTCGTCTTCCTCGTTCTTCGGGTCATACACCTTCTCCAGCTGCAGAGTCAAGGAGAAGGTCCTGAGATCCAGGGCAACCTCTTTGCAGGCTACCGCCCCTCCTTACACACACAGCCAGACGCCTATTAGTCCTTGGGGCACCTTGCCATTCATTCCTGGCAGCCTTTTTTTTCTTTTGCCCCCCCTCTGGGGCTGCTGGGAGTTGTCGTTTTCCCTGAACTTCATCCAGGGAGTCCCAGTGAAGGACCACATTGCCGATCTGGGCCGCCTGTGCACCGCGGCTTCCAAACCACTCACCTCCTTGGTGAAGAGGGCCTCCAGCTCCTGCTCATCCAGGACTCCATCGCTGTTGATATCTGAGGGGGAGGCAACAACGCATCTTGGGGAACTGAGGTCGGGGTAGGTCAGGTCCCTGAGGGACCGGCTAGAGACGGACCTGGGCCTGTTTCAGAGCACAGCTCACCAGTCCCCGAGAGCAGAATGGCGGCCTCCAGGCTTTAGGGCCCCGCAACACTGCTGCCAGGACAGCACGCTCCCTGCTAACCAGGGGCCCCAGAATGGAGTAGACGGAGGTGGGGCTCCCCTGGGGCCATTCTTGGGGCTGCTGTCATGCAGGATGACTTGATCCCCATCACTTGGTGACACGGGCACAGATCAACCCCTTTCCCCAGGATCCAGGGTTTCGGGGGCCGCTGCCTCCCAGAGAGCCCACCAGGGCCAACGGCAGCTGCCGGAGCAGCCTCTCCCGGCCTGTCCAGCTCCGTGGGTTATGCTCACTGTCCCCACCTGTCCGTGCTCTCAGACTGCGTCTGCACCCATCCAGCTGAGGTGGCCAGGACCCCTGACCTTGCAGAATCGATGGTGAATTTTTAGCCCGCGGCACCCAGAGCATCGTGCTCACCTCTCCAGCTGCCCCTGGTCCCCCTTCGCTGCCTCCCTCTTCCTCCTGATCTCTACACCTCGGTATGTCTTCTCTGTCTGATCTTCCAATCTGCCCACCACGGTGGCCACGAGCCACATGCGCTGCTCAAATTTCAACTAATAGTAAATGAGATTTAAATGTCAGCATATGAATAGTCATACCTGGCTGGTGGGGGCCACCCTGGGTGGCACAGGACATTGTCCATCATCACAAAGAGAGTGCTATTGGCTGGCACTTCCTGAGATGGGTTCCTCCAGTCCCTCGACTTTTTTTTTTTTTAAGACGATTGTATTTTTAAAAAATAAATTTTAGAGAGAAATAGGAAAGGGAGAGGGAGAGAGAGACAATGCTTTGTTGTTCCACTTATTGATGCATTCATTGCTTGTCTCCTGTATGCGCCCTGACCAGGGATCGAACCTGCCACCTCGGTGTATCGGGACGATGCTCTAACCAACTGAGCTGCTGGGCCAGGGCCTGGTGCCTCAGCCTTTGATGCCATCCATAAGCCGCCTCCACACCTGAGTGTCCAACTGCCTGCTCCCCATCTGCACGCACATGTCTACCAGACCTCTAGTTAGACACGAACAGACCCAGCTCCCAATCTGGCCGGGCAAACATGCTTGCTCTTTCCATTCTGTTTTTCTAGTTTCTCGGGCCAAATACCTTGGAGTCACCCTTGACCCTTTTGTTCCTCCATAGCTCCCATCCAGTCCATCTGCAAGTTGTACTAGCTTGACCTGCAAGGTGAATCCAGAAACTGACCACTCTTCCTTCCTTCCTTCCGGTGGTCCAGCTACCAGCATCTCCAGCCTTCTGATGAGGCTCCTGGTGCCGGCCCTCACACCTGCAGCCTGTCCTTGACACAGCACCCGGGCAGAGTCTGTCACCCCCTAAGGCAGATGGCATCAGTCTGCTCAAAGCCCTTTTGTGGTGTCCCATGACAGAGTAAAGTCCACATTCCTCTCCCTGGCTGTGAACTTGGATGGACCAAGTCCATTCTTCCCTGACTGAGCCTCCTGTCCCCTCCACCGAGAATGCGCTTCCCCCAAATCCCTGCCAGCTGCAGCCCCTCACTTCACTGAGGTCTTTGTTCCAACGTCACCTCTCCAGAGCTGCGCCACCCACCACGGCAGTCGCCCACCACGCGGGGCGCGTTAATTTAAGCCAATAACGATCAAATGGAAAAATTCATTTCCTCGATATGATGTCACAAAAGGACACAGACTGTATGATTTTGCTGATACGAGGGAGCTGGAAAGGTCGAATTCATAGAGGGAAAACCACAAGAGTGGAGGTTACCAGGGCCAGGCAGGAGGGGTACCGGGGAGTTATTGATGAATGAAGAAGAGTTGCAGTCCCAAAGGGTGAGAGAGTTCTGGAGCACGGTCACACAACAGCATGAATGTACTCGACACACTGAGCTGCCCACTTGCGGAGAGCTAAGACGGGAAATTTTATGGCCTCCGTGTTTTACCGGACTCACAAGTCTCAAAAAATTCATCGGACCTGAAAGCAAGCTTCAGTTCCGTAGGCGTAAGAGACGCATTTCAAGTGCTGCGTAGCCCGGTGGGGCTGGGGGCCGCTGGACGTAGGGCATTTGGACACACAGAACATTTTCGTCGGGGTGGAAAGTTCTAGACAGCGCTGGTCTAGCAAAACCTCTCCTGCCCTGGCTGGTGTAGCTCAGTGGATTGAGCGCGGGCTGGGAACCAGAGGGTCGCCGGTTCGATTCCCAGTCAGGGCACTTGCCTGGGTTGCGGGCCAGGTCCCCAGTGAGGGCCATGTGAGACCAACCATACATTGCTGTTTCTCTTCCTCTCTGTCTCCCTCCCTTCCCCTCTCTCTAAAAATAAATAAATAAAATCTTTTTAAAAAAACCAACCAAAAACTCTCCTGACCGGGCTACCAAAAATTGTCACTCCAGAGGCCCTTAATCCCTGTTGTCCTCATTTCCATGGCACATGCCACTACCTGAGACTCTACTATAGAGCCCACTGCCTTGAGTCTAAGATGTACCCCCCCACACTGATTTTATCATCTCCAAAGTCGGGAGGGACGTTATTATCAACAGCGTGTCCGTGTAATGAGCAGGTTATATACAAATTCTCGTGTATCTTACACTCCATGGTCTCACAGGTTCACTGAAATACAGATCTATCTGTGCATCCTCACTGGCTTTGTTTTGTTCACAGCTGTATCGACTGGGTCTCTGTGAAGCTTGGTCCTTAGAAATCGCTTAGTTAACATTGACGGAAGGAAAGAACCAGGCCCTGCTCAGTTCCATCGACAGGTTATAGCTTCTGCGTGGGGGGCCGGGGCAGCCCAGACCGTGTCTCCCGATAGGAAGAGGATAAAACGGAATGTGCCGTGGTCAGCCATGAGTGAAGGGGCTCCCTGGGGGTCTGCTCCCTGGGGAGCAGCCCACCCTAGTGACAAAGCTCTTAGCCGGACCCAGGGCTTCTGGGAGGTGTAGCCGAGCCTGGTTTGCTCAGTTACAGGATACCGGCCGGTCTTCGGAACCCAGGACACAGGTATATCCGAGAAGGGGCCTCGGCCTCCCGTGGAAGGGCCTAGCAAACCAGACCACCGGGGAGATGGGCTGAGACGCCTTCAGCCCGCTAAGCTCTACAGAGATGTGGAGACCCCTTCTTGGCATTCAGACGGCAGGAAGGTCAGAGCCTCGGAATTCAGCCTGGATCTTGGGGCGCCCTCCCCACCTTACCATGCAGTATGAAGAAGGTCTTGGGGTTAAACCTGTTGGGGTCCAATCCATCCAGCTCCTCCCATACCTCCTTCAACTGGGCTTGGCTGCCCTGTGGAGGGGAGAGCCAGGGGCTCGTGAGCAAGAAGTCTGGGTCCTACAGGATAAAGCTAGAGAACCCTGTACACCACCATCCCTCAAAGTCACTCCCCGTAAGCAAGAAAACTAATGAAACTACAACTCCCAGCAGCCCCTGGGAGTAGCTGGGGACATTAAAAGGGACTTTTGCCTCCAGGTCTGCTGGGAGTTGTAGTTTTTCAGCTACATCCTTCTTTTGTGGAGCTTGGGGAACTGGGCATACTAGGGGTTGGATATGAATGGGGGTCCTTACAGGTACATTGACTTTGGGGTGCTCTCGGTGTCGTCGCTGTTGCTCTTCCAGCTTCCTCTCTGCCTCCTTTCGCTGCTCTTCTCCCAGTGACTCCAGGTAACGGCGTCTCTCGTGTTCCTTGAGCATCTCGTAGCGTTTGAACTCTTCGTGATGGGCCGCGTCGTACTGGGCAAGGTCCCGGGTGGCCTGGGGAAAGAGTGACTATCCCTGTCACCTCACCTCCATGTCCAGCACCAAATCCCATCCTCCAAACACCAGGCCCTGTCCCAGGTCTCCTGTTCTGCTCTCAGGACTTGGTCTTTGGCCCGCTCTTGCCCCATAACACAGCCACCTCTCTCTGTTCAAATGAGATTCGGGTGGTTACACACCGGGGCTTCAACCCGCCTCTCTCAAGTCCTCCGCCATGTCAAGATCTCGGAGGAATAAGTAATAAGAAAAACACACACGGTGTATTTAATATAGCACCAGAATTTAAATCCAGGCTCGGCTGTGTGAACGAATCCCACTACCTGTGTGATCTCGGGCAAATGACTCAGCCTTTCTGTGCCTCAATGTCTGTCTCTGTAAAATGGAGATGACAATACTATCCTGGGTTGAATAGGGTCCCAAAATTCATGTCTACCCAGAACCTCAGAACATGATCTTATTTGGAAATAGGGTCTTTGCTGACTGAATTCGTTAAGATGAGGTCCTACTGGATTCAGGTGGGCCCTAAATCCAATGATCAGCGTCCTTAGAAGAAGCTACAGAAAAGACTCAGAGAGGCTGGACAAGAACGCCATGTGACGCCAGAAGCAGAGACTGAAGTGACGTGTCTACAAGCCAAGGAGTGCTGGCAGCCTCCAGAAGCTGGCAAAGGCAAGGAGCAGGTTTTTCCCAACAGCTTCGGAAGAGAGCACAGCCCTGCCCAAACCTTGATTTTCGGCTCAGTGATACCAATTTTGGAATTCTGGCCTCTCCAGCTGTGGGAGGATACATATCTGGGTTTTGTTTATGTGTTTGTTCTTTAAAGACTGTATTTATTTATTTTTAGAGAGAGGGGAATGGAGGGAGAAAGAGAAGGAGAGAAACATCAATGTGTGGTTGCCTCTTATGCGCCCCCTATTGGGGACCTGGCCTGCAGCCCAGGCATGTGCCCTGACTGGGAATCGAACCAACAACCCTTCGGTTCGCAGACCAGTGCTCAATACACTAAGCCACACCAGCCAGGGCGATATCTGTTGTTTTAAGCCATTGAGTCTGTAGGAATTTGTTACAGCAGTCTCAGGAAACTAATACACCCTTCTTGACTTCTGACCTACACTGAATAATAAGTTTGTATTAAGCTACTAAGTTTGTCATTGTTATAGGGCAGCAATAGGCACCTAATACAGCTGTTGCGTGGGGAATAGATGGTACAGCAGGTTCTCATCCAGGGGCCGCTGTGACCCACAAGGGACAATTTTCAATGTCTGAAAACATTTTTGGTTGTCACAACAAAGGGAGGTCTGCTGGCATCTAGTAGACAAAGGCCAGAGATGCTGCTAAAATCATACAATGCACAGCCCCTGATAGGGGAACTCAAGAGTTAAAGATTTTAACTGCAGTTAGAGTTGATAGGCTTAAGTGGTTAATGCATGTGGGAAGCTGTTATTCCAGGAATCTGACCTAGGCGACTCTAGGAGGTCAACAAGCAATTCAACCTTTGTGTGTTCCAGGGAGGCAGATAAAGCGTTGTTGATAAGCAGATTAAAAACATAAACCAGCCCAGCTGGTGTAGCTCAGTGGATTGAGCGCCGGCTGGGAACCAGAGGGTCTCGGTTCGATTCCCAGTTGGGGCACATGCCTGGGTTGTGGGCCAGGTCCCCAGTGAGGGCCATGTGAGAGGCAACCATACATTGTTCTTTCTCCCTCCCTTCTCTCCTCTCTAAAAATAAATAAATAAGATCTTTAAAAAAAAAAACAAAACACACAAACCAACTAGGACCCTGACTGGCATGGCTCAGTGGATTGAGCGTGGGCCTACAAACGGAAGGGTCTCAGGTTCAATTCCCAGTCAGGGCACAGGCCTGGGCTGGGTTGTATACCAGGTCCCCAGTAGGGGGCATGCGAGAGGCAACCACACGTGAATGTTTCTCTCCCTCTCTTCTCCTTCCCTGTCCCTCTCTCTAAAACAAACCCCCCAAAACAAACAAACAAACAAACTAGGAAAATCATCACCATTGGATCGCAACTGTTATCCGATTAATCTGTTTTCCAAAACCCCTTACCTACCCTTTTCTTCTCCTTATAAAAATGTCAGCTTGAGATGAGATGAGATAGTCTTTAGGGTACATAACCCGCAGTCTTCTCTGATCACCTGCATCTGAATAAAGCGCCCATAAAGATTCAATCCTTGTCTTTACTTATTGGTTCTAGTAGTGACAGGAACCACAAATGCCGACTTTCCTGGTTTCACCTGCACAGCAAAGAATTATCCAGCCTCAAATGCCAGGAGGGCTGAGTTGAGAAGCCCTGCTGGTGAATGTGGAAGGCAGAGGCAAGGCGCCCAGTGAGGGAGCAGCTATGAGAAGTAGATGATGGGAATAGAGACCACAAAGAATGACAGTGAGACTGGAGAAAAGCGGACAGTCTGTACTGTTCTGGAAATAAGTGGCAAATAGCCAAGTGCTGGGCTGGATGCAAATGGCTGCTGCTATTATCTTCATGGCCACTAGGTGGAGCTCCAGTAGGCCAGAAAAGCAGGGCCAAGGCCAGGCTGAGGGGTAGATTGTGTCCCCACAGAAAGGCTGCAGGGGCAGTCCTGGGCATCCCCTTCCACACTTGGCCTTCTCCACCGGGCAGGCTGTAGATTCCGTTTCTCACATGAGGGCTGTATTTGTTTCGATGGCTGCTGTAACAAATTCTCCTCAAACTTGGTGGCTTAAAACAATACACATGTACCATCTCACACAGTATGGAGGCCGGAGGTCTGAAATTAGTCCTACTGGATTGAAATTAAGGTGTCAGCAGGCTGTGCTCCCTCCAGAAACTCTAGGGGGAAATCTGTTTCTTTGCCTTTTCCAGCTTCCAGAGCTGGGTTCCATGCCATGGCTCCTCCCTCCAGCTTCAAAGCCAGCAGGCGAGCACCTGCCTGCAGTGGGCACCTGATGGCCGAGCACTGGAGTTAAACCTTGCTCTTCCTCCATCTTTCAAGGACCCTTGTGATGGGATTTGGGGCCCACTTGGATAATCCAGGATCATTTCACCAGTTCAAGATCCTCCACTTAATCACGTCTGCAAAATCCCTTTAGCCTTATAAGATCACACATCCAAAGGTTCCATGGATCAGGGCATGGTCTCTTTGGTGAGGGGCCATTATTCTGTCTACCACAAGGGTGCAGAAGGAACAGGCCCCACCCCATGTCATACGGGAAAGACAAAGCTGAGGAGGGGTATGAAACCAGCTGTTGCCCTGGCTGGCTGGTGTGGCTCAGTGGATTGAGTGCTGGCCTGCAAACCAAAGGGTCGCTGGTTCAATTCCCAATCAGGGCACATGCCCAGGTTGCAAGCCAGGTCCCTAGTAGGGGGCGTGTGAGAGGAGAGGCAACCAGATGACCATGTTTCTCTCCCTCTCTTTCTCCCTCCCTTCCCCTCTCTAAAAATAAATAAATAAAGTATTTAAGAAGAAAGAAACCAGCTCTTAGTGGAGCTGAGCCCTTCCTGCCTACACATGTGCTTTTTTTTTTTTTAAAGATTTTATTTATTTATTTTCAGAGAGAGGAGAAGGGAGGGAGAAAGAGCAATATATGGTTGCCTCCCACATGACCCTCACTGGGGACCTGGCCCGCAACCCAGGCATGTGCCCCGACTGGGAATCGAACCGGGGCCCTCTGGTTTCCAGCCCGCGCTCAATCCACTGAGCTACACCAGCCGGGCCACATGTGCTTTTCTACACAGACTTGGCAGAGGGTTTTTAGGCAATGACATCAGGAAAGACCAGGCAGGGGTGAGTGGGCTTGTGCCCAGGCTGCGTCCCCCTCTCTCCCTCTGCAAGGCGCCCTCAGTCCTCGGCCTGCAGTTTCCCCCATCAAGCTACCGTCTGAATCAGGAGCTCCAGGTCCCGGGCCTCGAACGTGTGCTGATTCTGAGGATCCAGATGTTCAAACTGCTTGAGGAGGCTCAGGTGATCCAACTGCACATCTGGATGAGGTAAAAGAGGAGAAAAAAAAAACCCCAACTCATAGAATGTTCTTTCTTTCAAAATCCCTGTCCTGGGCTAGATATGCTCTAAAGGAAGTCACAGAGGGCTCTGAAGAAGCCCAGAGGGTCACCTGATTGAAGCTGGTGTGATCCAGGAGGGCTTCCTGGAGGAGGCAATGCCACAATGGAGTCTCATGCTTCAAGTAATCACAGCCATTAATAACAACTGACATGTATATGCCAGGTCCTGCTCTAAATACATTAACTATATAAATGCATTATTTTTTCACAAGAATCTTACAACAGAGGTTCTACGGTTATCCCATGGTGTGGATGTAAAACCTGAGGCCCTGCCCGGCTGGTGTAGCTCAGTGGATTGAGCGCGGGCTGGGAATCAGAGGGTCCCGGTTCGATTCCCAGTTGGGGCACATGCCTGGGTTGCGGGCCAGGTCCCCAATGAGGACCATGTGAGAGGCAACCATACATTGCTCTTTCTCCCTCCCTTCTCCTCTCTCTGAAAATAAATAAATAAAATCTTTAAAAAAAAATGTTAACAGAGAGATGAGTATTTAAAAAAAAAAATAAATAAATAAATAAAACCTGAGGCCCAGAGAGGGGCAATGACTTGTCTAAGTCACCATCTAGGAAGTGGCAGAGTAAGGATTAGAACCAGCTGCTGGACTCCAGAGAATATGCGCTCACCCCATTATGGGTTGAGTTGTGGGCCCTAAACTTCATTTGTCGTAACCCCGAGGACCTTGGTGTGTGACCTTCTTTGGAGAGAAGATTCTTACAGAGGTGACCAAGTTAAAATGAGGTCATTAGGGTGGACCCTAATCAAGTATAACTAGCATCCTTAAAAAAAAAAAAAAAGAAGAAGAAGAAGCCCCAGCTGGTGTAGCTCAGTGGATTGAGCTCTGGCCTGCGAACCAAAGGGTTGCTGGTTCAATTCCCAGTTGGGGTACATGTCTGGGTTGCAGGCCAGCTCTCCGGTAGGGGACATGCAAGAGGCAACCACACATTGATGTTTCTCTCCTGTTTCTCCCTCCCTTCCTCTCTCCAAAAATAAATAAATAAAAAGGAAGATTTGGACATAGAGACAGACACAGAGGTGAGATGGTATGAAATGACCCAGGAAGACTGTGGCCATTTATAAGCTGAAGAGAGAGACTAGAAGACATCCTTCCCTCTGCCCGCAAAAGAAACCAACCCTGCGACACCTTGGCTTCAGACTTCAGGCCTCCAGACTGGAGACAATACATGCCCGAGGCTGAATCCACGCAGTCCAAGGCAAGCTCCTCACAGCGGGCTTCCCAGCAGTCAGGGCAGGGAGAGGCTCTCACACACACTCCTTCACTGAACTCCCGTCTCCGGAGGCCTCCCAGGGGCCTAGATGTGCGCTGGGCCTGGGATGGGCCTCCAGTGCCTCCTGGCCTGGTGGGGGTGCCAGACCCCCACCCCGGCGGCTGGAACCTGGGCGCCGCATGCTGCCACGGAGCTGGCCTGGGCCAGGCGAGCCTGCAGGGGCAGGTGCTCGGGAGACTGAAACTTGCGACTCACTTTTCACGCCCCGGGTGCCGGCTGAGCTGCTACTCTGTGGCGCTGTGGCCACAGCAGGACCAGGCGGGGACAGACTCTGCCCCACCGAGCACCCAGGCAAGAGCAGGGAGCAGGCGTTTAAGGGACAAGCACACGAGCACGAAGGACACAAACAGGCTCCTGCGTGCAGGGCGGTCAGCGCAGGGCTTTCCGAGGAGCCGACATTGAGCTCAGAGAAGCTTGGAGAGTGAATGTCCCAGGCAAAGGGAAGCGCAGGGGCAGAGGTCCTGAGGTGAAAAGACAGCGCTGCACTCCAGTGCTTACCGAAAACACTGATGCAAGTGGGCAAGAGGGCGGACATGTGATGGGAGGGGCTGGGGCCCGTGGCAGCACCTCCAGGCTGCAATGAGGGCAGTGGACTTGACCTTGAGGGCACTGGGGAGCTATGGATGGGTTCGGAGCCGAGGAGGGACAGGACTTGAACTGGGTGTGTGGTGAGCTGAAGAACATCCCCCAAGGTGTCCTCATCCTACGCAGTGGGACCTGGGAATATGTGACCTCACGCGCCAACAGGGACTTTGCAGATGAGATCAAATTAAGGGTCCTGAGACCGGGAGATTATTCCAGATTGCCCAGGTGGTCCCTAAACGTAATCTTAAGGGTCCTTCAAAGAGGGCTGGAGGGAGATCTGACCCCAGTAGAAGGAAACAGGACCACTGAAGAAAATGGCACACTGCTGGCTTTGCAGAGGGAGGAAGGGGCTTCCAGCCAGGGAAGGAATGTGGTTCTAGAACCCAGAAAGGTGGAGCCTCCGGTAGGATCCAGCCCCGCCCACCTTGATCCTGATTTCAGACTTCCGACCCCCACACTGTAAGGGAATGGCTGTGTGTTACTGGAAGCCACTAAGTTTCTGTGACAGTGGCCACAGGGAATGAATACAGGCGTTAACAGGGTCCCGCTAGCTGCTGTGTGGGAAAGAAATAAACAGAGGGGACAGAGGGGCAGCAGCAGCAAGGAGTGTGGAGAGAAATGGCCAGATTCCGGAGCTATTTGGAGTTGGTGACGGGACAAAGCTGAAGTTTCCAGCTCGGTGTCTGAGACGCAGTAAGCGGACAGTTGGCAGGAGACCTTTCTTCATTCGCGACAAGGAAACATCTAATTTACGAGAAATCAAATCAGACTCTGACACTGTAATAATTAAACCAGCATGGCAGAGCCCTGGCTGGCTAGCTCAGTTGGTTGGAGCATCATTCATTATACACCAGAGTTGTGGGTTCGATGCCCGGTCAGGACACATACAAGAATCAGCCAATGAATGCATCAGTAAGTGGAATACCAAATTGATGTTTCTCTCTTCCTCTAAAGTGAATAAATTTTTAAAAAAGATTTATTTATTTTTAGAGAGGGGAAAAGAGAGAGAGGGGAAGAGAAACATCAGTGCGTGGTTGCCTCTCGTGCGCCCCCTACTGGGGACCTGGCCCACAGCCCAGACATGTGCTCTGACTGGGAATCAAACCAGGAACCCTTTGGTTCGCAGGCTGGCACTCAATCCACTGAGCCACACCAGCCAGGGCAAAGTCAATAAATAAATTTCAAAAAATTATTTCAAACAGCATGGCAGAGAAGGCATGAGTGGTTATGCAGAGGAGACCAGAGACCATGTCTGACTGGTCACCTTAGACCTCCAGTACCCGCCCAATGCCGGGCACGGAGTAGGAGTCAAGGCCTGTTTGATCCACGGGTAAATGGAGTCAGAAAGAAATAAAAACAAAGGTCGGCTCTCCCACTGACCCTTAGTGTCACCTGCCAATGCACAGGGTCCCCAGCTGTAACAAAGGAGCCTCGAGGGCTGTCAGATGAAAGAAGCTGGAGGGTAATCTCAATAAAGGGACACGCCCTTATACTCAGCGATGGGCTGAAACAGGAACACACTGCAAAGTGACAATAAGTAAACAGCAAGGTCCACATAACAAAGGGTGCAAACAAACCAAATGTCCATCAACTGATGAATGGATAAACCAAATATGGTCTAGCCATACAATGGAATATTACTTGGCCCTGAAGAGGAATGAAGCACTGATCTATGCTACAGCGTGAATGGAAGCTGAAAATATGCTAAGGGAGGCCCCGGCCAGGTAGCTCAGTGGGTTAGAGCATTGTCGTGATATGCCAAGGTTGCAGGTTTGATCTCTGGTCAGGGCACATACAAGAATCAACCAATGATCACCCTGGCTAATGTGGCTCAGTGGACTGAGCACTGGACTGCAAACCAAAGGAATGCTGGTTCAATTCCCAGTCAGGGCACACGCCTGGGTGGCGGGCCAGGTCCCCAGTAGGGGGAGCTTGAGAGGCAGCCACACATTGATGCTTCTCTCCCTCTCTTTCTCCTTCTCTTCCCCTCTCTTTAAAAATAAAGAAAATATTTTAAAAAAAGAAAGAAAGAAAGAGGCCCTGGCTGGTGTAGCTCAGTGGATTGAGTGCGGGTTGGGAACCAAAGGGTCCCGGTTCGATTCCCAGTCAGGGCACATGCCTGGGTTGCGGACCAGGTCCCCAGTGAGGGCCATGTGAGAGGCAACCATACATTGCTGTTTCTCTCCCTCTCTTTCTCCCTCCCTTCTCCTCTCTCTGAAAATAAATAAATAAAATCTTTAAAAAAAAATAAAATAAAAATAAGTAAATAAAATCTTAAAAATAAATAAAAAATAAAAAAAGAAAGTTTATTAGTGAAGCAGTGAGACAGAGAGTGGCTACTGCACAGACAGAGAAGCCTCTTTTTTTTTTTTTATTAAAAAAGCCAAGTAATTAGACTACAAAACGTGGCCTCATATAAATGCCAGAAAATTAGAATCATTCCTGCGGGGGAGATATGGAATAACTAAGCAAGGAAAAAGATACAGACAGGGTAGCCGGTTAAACTTCCTGACTCTTATCACTGTGGTTATGTAGGCGACTGTCACCGGTCTGAGGACAGCCACGCTGAAATATTCAGGTGTAAAGGCACAGGGTGTCCGCAAGGAGCCAGAAAACGTGACTAACGGCCAGCGGAGACAATGGTAGCCATCGGAACATCTGAGTTAAGGCCCTTCGGGTGGTTTCGGTCCTATTCTTGCCACTTTTTTGCAAGTTTAAAGTTACATCAAAATTTTCAACGACCATGATTTTGTAAAAATGAGAATAAAGAACCCAAACAGAAAAAAGCAACCAGCCAACAACAGAATTACTGTTCTAGGGAGAATATTCTATCAGTCTTCCGTACGCATTCTTTTTTTAACCCTCACCTAAGGATATGTTTGTGTTGCTTTCAGAGGGAGGAGGAGAGAGGGGGCACAGACACACTACAGAGAAACAGCGACTGGTTACACACCCTGACCGGGGATTGAACCCACAACCTAGGCATGTGCGCTGCCTGGAAATGGAACCTGCAACCTTCCAGTGTGCAGGGTGACACTCAACCAACCAACTGAGCCAAATAAAGGGCTTCCAGACATATTTTCCAGGAGGCCACGCCTGCTTAGTAGAGTCAGCTGCAAGCCCAGGACCTGACGGCCTGCCCCACCAGCCCCGCCCCTGCTTACTGGGCTCCTGCTGCGCATCCATCTTGGCCTTGAGCAGCATCCGAAGCCGCGACACCTCCTGCCGCTTGAGCTCATCCAACTTGGTTCGGACATGGTGGCTGACAAAGTCCAGCTCCCGGCTCAGCTTCCCGCTCTGGCCGGGGAGGGAGGGGACACTCATCAGGATGGAGGACAGGGAGGAGGCACGCTGAGCAGCCTTGTCCTCTCTCTGTGCTCTCTGGAACCTTCTGCAAGCTTGGTTCCCTCCCTTTCTCCCTTCCTTCCCCTCTGTCTAAAACTAACTAAAAAAAAAAGACCCCCAAGCTCAAGGCTCTTTCCCATGTCTGGACCTTCGCACATGTAGGTCCCTCTGCCTGGGAAGCTCTCCCATCACTGCTTTTCAAAACTCAAGGCAGCCCTGGCTGGTGCAGCTCAGTGGATTGAGCATGGACCTGGGAACCAAAGGGTCGCCGGTTCAATTCCCAGTCAGGGCATATGCCTGGGTTGCAGGCCTGGTCCCCAGTGAGGTTGTGGGAGAGGCAATCACACATTGATCATTGATGTTTCTCTCCCTGTCTCTCTCCTTCTCTTCCCCTCTCTCTAAAACAAAAACAAAAAACCAACCAAACAGAAAAAAACCTCAAGGCAGATGGCACCTCCTTGGGAAGAATCCCCTCAACAACCCTCGAGGCCCGGCGCTACACACACACTCACACACACACGCCCTGTGCTCAGCGGGCTGCCTTCTCTAAGCTCCCTCTGTGATCACTTTGGACTATGTCCCTTCCTCACTCAGAGCCCCCAGGGCTCTCCAATGACCCCAGGACAGACTTCCTGGGCTTGGCACTCAAGTGACCCTGCACTCGCCTGCCCGTCCGGCCCTGTCTCCTTGGCTGTGCGTCAGAAGCTGCACTGCCAGCTTCTATCAGAACGCTGCATCTGCACGCGCTTCATACTGTCTGAAATGCCACGCCCCCACCCTGCCCATTTCGACGTCTATACCACAGATGCTGCCACTCAGAATGTGGCATCCTCAGGGGGTCCTTTCCTTAGAGGTGGGTTCTCACTTGTCAGCATGGACTGGGCCTCTCTTTGGGGCTTTCCCAGAGCTTCTGCTGAACGATGGCTCAGATCGTTTCCTGTCACTCAGGACTCACTTGGGTCTTTGGAGCCCTGAGCCAGGGAGGGGGGGCGGGGGGGATGTGTCCCAGGTGCCGCAGGACAGGTCAAATGAGTCAAGCTCTGTGCTGGACCCATGGGATCTGCCCTCTGGTTCTGCCCACAACCCCATTTTACAGGTGAACAAAGCAAGGCCGAGGGGAGGTCACTGCCCAAGCAAGTTCCCTCAGTGAGGACAGGAGGCCAGCTTCCACTCTGGTGATCAGGTTGGTGTCAATGTGTCCCCAGCCTGGGAGTCCTGGGGCGTGGGTTCAAATCCCAGCCCCGGCACCACCTCACTGCATGACCCTTCCCAGCCCACCCTTTTCCTGCCCTGAGCCTCGAAAATGAGCTCAGGTGACAGCCAACACCAATGATGACATTTAGCAGAGATACCACTGTGTCTCTGCCTCCATTTGCTGCGAAGGAAACCAAGGCACAGAGGGTACAGCCGCTTACTTGGGAAGCGGAAGGAGGAGCTGGCACTGGAACTGGTGCCTCCCGCTCTGCCTAAGTGGCCACTGTTTCTGACTTCGCTTCTCAGTTGTATGACTTTGGGCAAGCCTCTTGTGCCTCGGTTTCCCCAGATAGGCAGTGGGAGGGGCTGAGCTCAGCTGTCTTTGCTTTCACCTGTCCCTCCTCAGGGGCGCAGTGGGCAGGACAGATGAGAGCCCAAGGAATGCTGGGAGGTTTTGGGGGTAGGGAGCAGGGCTGCCTCCCCATCCGTCCCAGGTCCTGGGGCCTGTCCTGGGCCCAGGGGTTTGGAGAACTTGGGATGTCTCCTCCAGAAGGGACAGCCTAATAGCACCCAAACAGGAAGGGAGTCGTGGGTGGTGGGACGGGCAGAAGGAGCGGGGCAGGGACTTGGGGTGGGCGACCCTGACTCCACATGAGGGACAGCCAGCATCATTTAAAAGGGCCACTCCTGGGGGGATGAGGTGGGGCCTGGGCTTTGGGCTCAGCCAGTCCAGGGGGTGAGACCCAGGCCAACAGGAAAGACAAACACTGCAGCCAGGGCCTCAGTGTTCCTTTCTGTAAAAGGGGGACGGTCCGGGCGCCTCTGTGCTGAGCACCCAGTGACCCAGAACCTACACGCACCTCCTAAGGATGGCCACTAAGGTCGTCGAAACCCTTGACATGTCTAACCTGGTACAGTCCTAACCTGAACTCCAGGGGGCAGGTTCCAGTAGACGCCCCCGTTGTCCAGATGGGGAAACCGAGGCACAGCAATGGACAGTCACATGGCTGGTAAGCGTTAGGGCCCGCGACATCCGCCTCTGTGCCTAGCCACACAAGTCTGTGCTCCCCAAGCCCCTTCCCAGTCGTGTGATCCAGACAAACGATTTCCCCCTTTGTGAGGGCTGGAGCCAGGCGGCCCTGTTAGGGAACCCGGTCCTTCTGCCCTCCGAGTATGGGGCGCCGCCCGCCGCCTGCACCCAGCCGCGCACCTTGATGTCCTCGGAATTGGCGGCCTGCAGCTTCTCTCGGAAGTGCCCATCCGTCTCCAGCACGTTGATGACCTCCTGGAGGTACCGGTGGTAGTATAGACCCGTGTCCTGGGGTGACAAAGATAAACATAGCAGCTCCAGCGCATGTCCTGGTCCTTCCCCAAACCCAGTCCCTGCTCCCCTCAGTGTTTGCTGAGGGGCCCAGAGAGGCTCCCACGTGGCGAGACCCCCACATGGCACAGGAGGCTCGAATATGGATAAAAGCTCTGCAGGCATCTGCTCTGTGACGCCGGGGAACCTGCCTGGGTCAGACCTCTTTTTCTCTCTTTTTTTTTTAAGATTTTATTTATATTTTTTAGAGACCAGAGAAGGTAAGGAAGGAGGAAGAGAGAGAGAGAAACATCAATGTGTGGTTGCCTCTTGCGTGCCCCCTACCAGGGACCCGGCCTGCAACCCAGGCATTCGCCCTGACTGGGAATTGAACCAGAAACCCTTTGGTTTACAGGCTGGCGGACAATCCACTGAGCCACACCAGCCAGGGCTCACCTCTTCTCTGGTGGAGACAAAATGAGTGTCATGGGGGCAAACAGGCAGCTCAGCACCGCCCACTGAGTGCAGCTTACAGAGCAGACACACTGGTACTTGTTGGCAAGCGGTGAAACATTCACTCACTCACTCAGTAAGCATTCATGGAGCCCCTGGCACAGGGCAGGTGCTGTCCCAGGGGACACAGCAAGTGAACAGGACAGACAAAACTCCCTGGGCTCCTGGTCCTACTTCTCAGAGCTGCGCTATGAAGGAAATGAGATAAATGGCCGGGCGTGCCGGCGAGGACGTAGAAGCTAATCTGCTGCAGCCGTCACTACATTCATGGAGGAGCACACGGCAGGTGCTTCAGCAATAGTAAGCGAGTCACCTGGCTGCACCACTGTGCGTGGACTCATTTCTTGTTGTTGCTAAAGCAAAGTATCCCAGCCCTGGCTGGTGAGGCTCAGTGAGTTGAGTGCTGACTTGCAGATTAAAAGGTCGCTGGTTTGATTCCCGGTCAGGGCACATGCCTGGATTGCGGACCGGGTCCCCAGTAGAAGGCATGTGAGAGGCAACCACACATTGATGTTTCTTTCCCCCTCTTTCTCCTTCCCTAAAAATAAATAAATAAAATCTTTAAACAGCAACAACAAGGAAGTATCACAAACTAAATGGCTTAGAGCAACACCAGTTTATTCTCTCAGTTTTGGAGGTCAGAAGTGCAAAATGGGTTGGCCGGCCTCAGCTCATCCTGGAGGCCCTAGGGCAGAATCTGTTTCCGTGACTTTTCCAGCTCCTACGGGCTGCCTGCATCCCTTTGCTCGTGGCCCTGCCTCACTCTGATATCTTCTGACATCCGACTCTGACCTTCCTGCTTTCCCCTTACAGGGGGTCCTCGTGGTTACACGGGGCCCACCTAGATGGTCCAGGATAACATTTCCGTCTCAAGGCGGTTAACTCAGCCACACCTGCAAACACTCTTTTGCCCCATCAGGTAATATATTCACAGGTTCCAAGGACCAGGGCAGGGGCACCTTTGGGGACCATTATCCAGCCAAATGCAGAAGGCTGGAATCCCAAATCTGCCAATCGCTAGCCACATGACCTTGCTAGGACCGCTGATACCTAGGTGTCCTGTGTTTTTATTTGCTTAATCCGGTAACCTTAGTCCTCGAACAAATTATTTAATCTCCCTGTGCCTCTGTTTCCTCATCCATCTCTCATCATGTTACGAGGATTGCCGGCGTTCCTGATGTTTACAACCATCCTTTGCTTTCCGTTAGCCTCGATATAAAGAAATTCTCTACCATGGACCACAAGGCCCCAAGCGATCTGCCAAATTTCCTCTCTTGTTCAATCAGCTCCGGCCACATGGGTCTCTTCCACCACACAGCTTTTGCCCAAGCTAGTCACTCTGCCTGGAGTGGTTCTTCCCTGAACTTCAGCTCTCAGCTCAACGAGTCCTCCCGCCCGGCGAGCTGGGCTGGCCTGTGACGGCATCAGGCTTTGCATTAGCCCTGTGCTCGGTTCATCAAGGATGCTCCAGAAATGTGTGGAATGCATGAAGGGAAAGGGAACACGTAGGTGCCCTTCCGTGTCTGCAAAGACGTCACGGGGCAGAGGCCTAACTTACTGGGTGGGGGGACCAGGCACCCAGGAGCACAGCAAGATCTGTTCTAGAGACAGGGACCGCGCCCATTCCTAGTGGGCGCTGTAGGATTTAGGTTATACATCAGAGTAATGGCCTTGAGGAAATTTGTCAGGTTCCAACTTCCAAATCCCCCTGGACCAAAGGTTTCATAGTGTTGGATAAACACATATGAGGGTTCATAAGCTAGCAGCTCACAGGCACCTTTGTAATTTGAACTATAACTGCCACGAGCTCCAGGAAGTGAAAACAGCCCAGTTAACTAACACCAGGCAACACCTGCTCAAGGTGCTACTGGGAAATGTAGTTCCTTTTTCCAGAATCGTTCTTGAGGGAGGAGAGTCTTGGGGTAGGGGGGGAGAAGCAGAGAGGTTCCGGTGTGTGTATGTGCAGCGGTTAGAGGTGATGCCGATTTTTCACTTAAAATCTGACCTGATTTCCCCCACCTCGGAGTTAGGGACTGAGACCTCTGCCCTCTCCGCGCCACGCGCCCTTCTTCCCCGGCCAGGTTTTTTTTTTTTTTACCACGTTAAAGCTCCGGGACTACAAATAAAAAAAGAGCAAGCAAACTCCGAGCCGTGTCCGTGCGGGGAGTATCCGCCCAGGGGCCACGGGTTCCGCGGGAATTGTAGTACCACTGCAAACACCTGGCTGGCGAGCAGGGCAGGGCCACTCACGGGGCTCTCGGTCGCGGGGCTCTCCTCCTTGGACGTTCCCCGGTCCAGAGGCACGGTCAGAACAGCGCGGAGCAGCAGCAGTGGCAGGAGGAGGAGGGCCGCGCGGGGCCCAAAGGGAGGCATGGCCGCGTGATCTGTGCGGGTGGAGAGGTGGATGTCAGTCCCCAGCCCCCTCCTTCCCGGGTCCCAGGAGTCAGGCCCCCGGCTCCACACACTCTCCTTCCTTTCAACAGTCAGGAATCAAAGTCTCTCGTTTTC
The DNA here is from genome assembly GCA_004026765.1 of Micronycteris hirsuta. NCBI lineage: Eukaryota > Metazoa > Chordata > Mammalia > Chiroptera > Phyllostomidae > Micronycteris > Micronycteris hirsuta. The sequence goes on along the minus strand of PVJI01001535.1, from coordinate 117,901 downwards.
CGGGACCAAAATTTCGAGCCTTTCCAGCCTTTCCTTCTTTAGACCCAGATGTCCGGGCTCCCTGCACCCTCTTTACTCGCTGACTCAGGAATCCCGGATCTCAAGTCCCGCTTTCTCCAGATCCGAAGGTCCAAGCCCCCAGCCCTCTTCTATCCTAGGATCTAGGAGAGCTGGTGCCCAGCTCGTCCTTTTCCGAACTCAGTCTTCCAACCCTCCAGTGCTCCATCTCCTCTCCTTCCTAGGACCCAAGAGCCTAGGAGATCCAAGACCCTCACCTCTCCTTCACCGCAGAGGGCGTTTTCCCGGGCTAGGACCTCCGCGGCGTTCTTCGCGATTTCTCCCCTAGGCCACGCCCACTTTCCCCGCAGAAGACCCGCCCTCAGCAGCCTGATTGGTCCACGCTGGCTCCCGGCTTCTTGGTCCTTGCCTAGTGGCCCCACCCCTTGTCCAAGTCTCATGCCTTTTCTTGAAAGACTTGTCTCCTTTCTCGGAACTCCAAATTCTTGACGACACATTTCCTGCCTTTTAGACGAAGGGCGGCAAGGAGACTTTCAAAGAGAACTACAACTCCCTGCGGGCTGGGGGAAGATGATTCAACTTCCGCTCCATCTTCGCCCCTTCGCCTCATGGGAGTTGTAGTTCTCTCAGTTATTTTCTCCTTAAGAAGTGGCTGCAAGTTACAGATCAGCAGCAATTGTCACAGGTCGCCTTATAAGTTTCTAAGATAAGCAAGTGACAGGTGTAGAGCTAGACTGCGCTGCGACCTCTCTGGGGTCCCTTTAAGGAACACTCGTCTCCCCTTCCAATTCAGAATCCCTGGTGCATGGAACCCTGGCTGCAGCAGGAGTCAGGGGTCATTGCTTTGTTGGAAGTTGAGTGTGAGGAAGCAGGAGGGAGGGGATCAGGATAGGTCCCAGAGGGAATTCCTCCTTCCTTGGAGCCCTCTTTTTTCCCCTGCTTATTTCCCTGAGACCCAGAGATTAGGTCCCCAGCTCCCAAAGAGTTGGTCAGGTATGTTCAGAAATTAGCCAGACAGGCAAGGTATTGAGGCATAAATGTGATAAGCCTGTCCAGGCACCAGGGGACAAAAGGAAGTCTCTGGGGGATCCCGTGTAGGTGGGCACTGGTAGTCTGGGGTCACTGGGAGTTTGAGGCCCAGAGCTTTGAGTTCCCATGCCCGGGTGTAGGAGAGAGTTAGGCATTTGGGGGAGAGAGAACTAGACTCCTGGGACCCTGATAGTGACAAAAGCTGGAATCAGGCTGCTGGGTCCCTGGACAGGAGCAGATACTGGAATTCAGGCTTCCTGTGTCCGGGAGAAAACGTAAAGCTTAAGATCAGGTGTTGGGGGCTGGGGGGAGTTGAGTCTATTGGGCTGCTGGGTCTGGGTCCCTGACTCCTCATGCTTGCTTTTCTAGAATGTCTCAGGAGAATGACTCATGGAAGAAAAAGTGAGTAGGGAAACAGGATGGGGGGGGGTTGGAAAAGTGGGTGCCAGGGGGAACTCAGAGTTTGGTTATGCCACACACACTCAGCTGTGGCCTCGTAATGATGTTTCAGGTTGGGCATCACCAGCCTGGCAGGAAGGGCCCCGGGGGGCCTGGACTTCTGAGTCCTACCTAAAGGGAGTGAGCTTAGGGTGAAGACTTAATGGATCTGAAAGAGGAGGGTCTGCAGGTGTGGGCTCCTGAGTTCTGAAACAGGGTCCTGGGATCTCTTTGACTCTTGAGTTCTAGACGGGCCAGAGTGGGGAGAAAGAGAGGTGAAACTGAGGGGGCAGGCTCAGATTCTATCCCGTCAGTGACCTCACAAGTGCTCAGAATCCTAAATTGGGAGGGGAGGGAGGGGCTCTGGGGCCCCCTGGCTGCCCTGCTTACTGTCACCATAAGCCTGCATCTCTCTCAGTGTCCTGTGGGATGAACTCTCAGCCATAAGGCTGCAGAAACTGGAACAACAGGTACTCTGCCTAGGAATCCGGACACCCTCACTGTGCCCTTTCTCATAGTTCCCCAGGAGACCCATCCCCAGCACTTGCCCTGGGTTCCTGGCCCTCCTTGACTCTCCTGCAGCCTCAAGTTCTGCAACTGGGAAATGGGAAAATAGGAATTCAGGATCCTAGCGATGCAAGTGAGACTCCTAGACTTCTAAGGAACAAGAGCCACGGAGGGCAGGACTCCCAGGTCCTGGGGGAGAAAGAGACGAGGAACTGAGGGCCTAGACTCCAGAAACTCTCCCACGGGGTGCAGACCTCCCCTTGCCTCAGGCCCATTTTGATCCCAGTATTCCGCAGGATTCCTACCCCCCCCCCCCCAATCCTTTCCCACTCCCGCAGCGGCGGCTGTTTGAGAAGAAGCAGCGAAGGAAGCGCCAAGAGCCCCTCATGGTCCAGGCCAATCCTGACGCTTCCCTCTGGTCCCGCCGACCGCGCTTGCGGTCCGAACGCCTCGCGGGTTACAGCGGTGAGGAAAGGTTCCTAGGGTCGGGCAGGATCGTAGGCCTGAAGGGAAGGGGCTCTGTGGGAGTGAGGCGCTGGGCCCAAAGGGCTCAGAGGGGAGGAAGCTGGCAGAGCCCTGGAACACCCAAGCAGAGGCCAGAGTGAGTCACAACCTGTGGGAGTCCCAAGGACTGCGCGGGTGATGGGGCGGAGCCTGCGAGAGCGGCAGACGCCCAGAGAGTGTGGGCGGGGTCTACGGAGTGCTGGGGCGGGGCCTGGAACGAGCGGTCCACGGCTGAAACTGGCAAAGCCCGGAGATCTACCTGGGTAATTTAGAGACCAGGACCTACAGAAGGAGAACCCGGCGGGGGTTGTTTGCGCCAGGAGTCCACAACAATTTATCTGTAGGGCTGTTCTTGTTTAAGCCTTAGAATGAGTTCTGGATTCTCAATGGGTCTTGGGGGGTTGGGAGGTCACAGGAGGTGGGTCGTCTCTGCAGAGGACCGGAAGGTGCACACCGTGTTTACGGGCCTCTCCACACTTTTCCCCAGGCCTCAGGAACCCTTTCCTCCGGGAGAACGTGCCAGAGGCACATCTGCATTCCGGCGCCCACAGTGCCCTGGGCACCGTGAGAGGTAGTGGAGACGGCAGCGAAGACCTCGTCCCCTTGACATCGGCGACGGAAGCAGGTAAACTCAAGCCCTTGGGCCGCCTGTACCCTAAATTCCACTCCCACTAGAACCCAGGAATCTGGAACCTCAATCCTTGCTCTCCAAAACGACCGGGAGTCCAGTCCCCCGCGGACCCTGAAGTCCGTCACACTGAGTCCAGGTCTTGAACTTTCTCCTTCTCCAACACCCAGTAATCTGAATCTTCAGCCCTTTCCTGCCCCAGGCTCCAGTCCCCTTCTCTCTCCTGGCTCCCAGACAGTTCCGATCCGGAGGTGGAGGAAGTCTCCGTGGAGGACGTTCCAGCCTCTCTCCCTCCTTTTAAATTAGAGCACCCAAGGACGACACGCAGGGGTTGGCCGCCCCTCCAGCAACTTGGTAATTTCGGGGACATCATCAGGCCCTCTGGTCCAAGTGGCAAATCCTCCCCCTTTTTGTAACAGCTTGTTTTGAGATGTATTTCACATACTATACGATGCACTCATTTAACGTTTACAATTCCATGGTTTTTAGTATAGAGATGTGCACCTATCACCACAATCAATATCAGTACATTTTCATCACCCACAGAAGAAACCTCGTACCTTTTACCTGTCACTGCCACCTGCCCCCCATTTCTCCCAGCCCTAGGCAACCACTAATCTTTCTGCGTCTTTAGATTTGCCTATTCTGGACGTTTCACATAAATAGAATGATACTGTATGCAATCGTTCGTGACTGGCTTCTTTGGCTTACCATGTTTTTAAGGTTCATCTATGTTGCTGTATTATCAGTACTTCATTCCTTTTTATTCCTTAATATTTCAGTGTAATGACATGACCAACTATTTCATGATTTCAAAATGGGAATCTTAATTATCACCCAAAACGCCACTCCCTCTTCACCTCCACTTTATTTATTTGTATTAATTTTAGAGAGGAAGGGAGAGAAACATCAATTTGTTCCACTTATTTATGCATTCATTGATTTTTTTTAGTTCGAGATTGTTCTTTTTTATAGTTTTTTCAATTGTCCTTTTTTCCATTACTGTTTATCCCCCTGTACTCTCTTCCACCGACCCTCACCTACCCCAGCCCCACAATCACCACACTGTTGTCTGTGTCCATGAGTCCTTTTTCCTTTTTGCTCCATCCCTCCACTCCCCATTGGTTGATTCTTGTATGTGCCCTCACCGCGGCTTGAACTTGCAACCTTGGCTTAACACCAGAATGATGCTCTAACTAACTGAGCTACCCAGCCAGGCAGGACCGTCTACCCCCATTTTAGATCCTGTCTCTTCTGTACTCTCTCTCCTTAGACGCAGGGCCGTACAAGACTTGACCCGCGTAGATCTACAGCACATGGGGGAAGTGGGGGATATGGCAAGGGAGGGCGATGAGTAGGAGCCAGAAACCCAGTAGTTCTGCTCTTCCCCAGCTACCACTGGTGACCTTGTCCCAAGCTCCTTGGGACCCAGGTGTCCTGAGCTCAGTTTTCTTCGGGCTTCTTCCATCCCGTAGGATCCAATGAGGTGGACAAGAGCGAATCCCAGGATGTTGTACATGAATACAAATCACCTAGTCCAGAACCAAAGTCTGGAAGGGATGATGGTGATCCGGAAAGTGGAGACTGGGCCTCCGACAAGGTGGGAGGTGGCACAGCTAACCTAGATAGAGGAGGAAGAGGACCGGCCTCGGGCTCTAGGAAGGGTGGGGCTAAAACGCTGCAGTCCAATCAGAGGCCCCTTTTACTGGTTGGTGGACTCTGTTGTGATTGGGCTAGCAGAGGCTTTTTGTGTACCCCATGCACAATATGGAAGATTTGAATTAGTGTGAGCGCGTTAAAATCCAGCCCACCGAAAGGCAGCGAGCTTTGGAGAGGGTGAAGCAGTGATGCGGAAGGGCCAGTTGGCACTCGCTTTGGTATTGATAAAAGTAGGATAAATAGTTTCAGTTGGGTAGATCCGGACCGTATTATGTTATCTAGTTCGAATCAATGCTAGTTTTAGTTGAAAGGAATGTAAAGGAATTCTCCAATTGTTAGGTGGACTGGGCATGGCTGCAGAAAGAAACTAACAGTGCCGGCCAATCAACAATGATTGAGGCTTGACTGGGTGGGACCCTTGAAGGGACTGACCAATCAGCAGGTGGCTGAGATGTTTGACCAATAATCAGAGTTCATCGTCGAGAGTGGGCATAACCCTGGGCTGGGATGGCCAGTCACTATTTTGCTGGGGTGGGGCGGGGGCGGGGAGGCGGTCTCGGCTATCATCTGTCAACTTGAATTTGGCGCGTGGGCCAGGAAGAAGACCTGGAAGAAAAGCTGGAAGTAAACGAAGAAGAGTCGGAGTCTACACTGAGGAACTCCCCAGAGGTGGCCGACGAGGCAATGTCCGAGGCCTCAGAAGGCGATGGCACCGCGAGGTCCAGCGACGTGGAGAGTTCGCCTCTCTTGTCTCTCCTTGCCCCAGGCCCTCAGCTAGGCGAGGACATGGAAGCATATGTGCTGCGGCCAGCGGTGCGCGGCTGCACGGTGCAGTGTTGCATTAGCCGCGACAAGCGCGGCGTAGACAAGGGCATGTTCCCTTTCTACTATCTCTACCTGGAAGCGGTCGGTGGCCATAGCCGGAAGGTGCGGTCTGGCAGCCTCGGGAGCAAGCCCCACTTCCCAGTGGCAAGTCCCGTCCCTTTCTGAGTGAGGTCAAGACTTTTGCGAATACAGGCCTTGCTCATCTGTGAGCTAGGACCTGTCAACTCCAATTATAAAACTTCAGCCCGGCTGGTGTAGCTCAGTGGATTGAGCGCGGGCTGGGAACCAGAGGGTCCCTGTTCGATTCCCAGTCGGGGCACATGCCTGGGTTGCGGGCCAGGTCCCCAGTGAGGGCCATGTGAGAGGCAACCATACATTGTTCTTTCTCCCTCCCTTCTCCTCTCTCTGAAAATAAATAAATTCTTAAAAAAAAAAAAAAAAAAAAAAAAAAAACTTCACAGGACTAAGGACTAAGCTCCTTAGATCCCAGTGGCAAAGGGCCTACCCGTCCCATAGCCAAGACCTGCCCAATATTAAGATGGGCCTGCCTTTCTCAAAGACAGGCCATGCCCTCTCAGGGTCCAAACCCAGACTCACTACTTACCCTCTACACCCCATCTATGTAGGTAGGTCCGAGTCTGGCCACTACACTGAGACCTTCTTTGCTATAAGGCCCCACGCTAATCCTGGGATAAGCCCAGCCCCCTCAGGAACCAAGCCCCTCCCCCGTAGATTTCCTATCCAGAGCCAAGTCATTCCCCTCTCAGTCTGGCCATTCTCTTCTCAAGACACTCTCCCTCCCAGAAAGGGGTCCACTTGTCCCAGATGAAACACCTACTAAAGACCAGTTGCAATGTTCAAAATGAGGCTCTTCCCTATTCTCCAAAGTTTGGCCCTGCCTGCTAGTCAGGTTTTCTCCTGCCTGGGCTCTGCCTGAACTCTGGACCCACGGTGAAAGGACTGAAGGAGATATATTAAAATGTGAATCTCCCCTTCAGGACCCAACTGATGAATTCCTTCAGTGAGAAACGCATCTCCCAGCAAGACTTGGGACACTTGCCTCCTCGCCCCTTCCTCTGTCTTAGGGACATAGTGTTTCCTTGTCTTTTAGACCCCCAGCCCTAGCCAAATACTGGAAATCGTATCTGATGGGCTGTTGTCACTCCCACAGCACTTCCTTCTTGCTGGGCGCAAGAGGAGAAGGAGCACGACCTCTAATTACCTCATCTCCCTGGACCCCATGGACCTGTCTCGGGATGGGGACAACTTCGTGGGCAAAGTCAGGTAGGCAGAGCCCTGATATGTGTGAGAAACAGGTGGCAGATGACAGGGCGCCTGGCTGGGAAGAAAGGGACAATTGAACTATATTGCCCAGCAGGCCAGAGAGCACAAGTCCTACCTGCTTTAGGACTCTTTCTCTTAGGACTGATGGGCCCTGTTATTCTTCAGGTTGGAGCCCCATGGTAGTTGGAAGTAGAACTGAAGGTTTTGAAGCAGAGGCTGGCATTTAAGACATTTGACTTCTTGAGAGGCAAGGGGCACCCTGGTCAAGTGGCTCAGTTGGTTGGAGCATCTTCCCATACAGCAAAAGCTTCTGGGTTCCATCACTGATCAGGGCACATACCTAGGTTGCGAGTTCAATCCCCAGTCGGGCTTGCATAGGGGTGGCAACTGATTGATGCATCTCACTTTGATGTTTCTCTCTCTGAAACATCAATTAAAAACTAAAAAATAAAAAGGCAAGGGGCTGGGACTCCTAAGTTGCCAAGTAGGAGAAGAGAGCTGGGAGCTGGGAGCTGGGAGTTCTTGCATCCTAGAGGGAAGAAGGTTCTTAAAGGCCCAAGGCATGACTACAAATTGTGGCTCACAGGGCTGGGACTGCGGATACATGGAGCGCGGGCATGAGTCTTGTGTAAGAGGGTGGATGGGAAGAGTTGATGAGATCACATGGGAGAGCAATTCACATACTGCATAACCATAACGATTATTTTATTCTGGCCGCGGCCTTCCTGGAGCAGATCGAATGTCTTGGGCACCAAGTTCACCATCTTCGACAACGGGGTGAATCCCGAAAGGAAGTATTTCATCTCAGAGACTGCTCGGATCAGGGAGGAGCTGGGCGTTGTGTGTTACGTGAGTGTCTGGGACGCTAGAAAGTGAGTGGAGCCTGAATGGTGGGGGAGGGACAAAGAGCCACCCCAACGGGAGCATAATACCCGCAGGAGACCAACGTCTTGGGGTTCCGAGGGCCCCGGAAAATGACTGTGATCATTCCAGCAATTGATGCCCAGAACGAGAGAATCAGCGTCCAGCCGCAAAATGTGAGTTGGCTGAGGAGAATCTCTGGGTCGATAGAAGAGGAAAGGCTGGGGGACAGGCCCTAGGTCCTAAGGGAGGAGGGGACAGGAAAGATGGTCAGACTTCTGTGTCTCACGAAGGAGGGACTAGGAACTCAAACTTCTGCGTCCGGTGAAAAAAGGCTAGTTGATGGTAGGTTAACCCACCCCCTACTTTATCCTCTAGGAAGGGGAGTCGCTACTGAGTCGCTACCAACGGGGGGCCAACCAGGGGCTGGTCCTGCTGCAAAACAAAGCCCCGTCGTGGAGCGAAGAGACCGGCAACTACATGCTCAATTTTCATGGCCGGGTCACTCAGGCCTCGGTCAAGAACTTCCAGATCGTGCATCCAGATGACCGTGAGCTTCTAGGAACCGCTTTACCTGGGCAAGGCGGGTAGGGTGGTGGGTCCGGGGAACTGCAGGTTTGCATGCATGACAACTATGCAACTGATCGCTTTTCTCAGTGTGACCCAATCCACGCCGTTGCAAAGCCTATTGGGAACTGTAGTTTACGCGGCCCTCAGGGCGGTTTTGGGATTAGTAAGGGCGCTGCACAGGCTCTTGGGAGTCTTAGTTTTTGCAGGTCAGCTGCGCAGGGAAGAGACTAAGTTTAGTTCCTGACTAAATCCTCCTCAGCCGACTACTTGGTGCTTCAGTTCGGTCGCGTGGCCCCAGACATGTTCACCATGGACTTCTGCTTCCCGCTCTGCCCACTCCAAGCCTTCGCCATTTGCTTGTCCAGTTTCGATGGGAAACTGGCGTGCGAATAATCTACAGAAATATAATACCTTTTAACAGCTCCTGTGCCTGCTCATTGGAAAAAGGGCTCTGGCTTGCGTTCTTTTGCACCACCTTACTAATAACCGGCACTTATTAGATGCCTCCTGGGTTCCCAGTCCTGGGTTCTAGGGACTGGGCTGTTCAGGAGCACCTGTTCTGGTGGATTATGGGAGATGGGTCTTAAATGACAAAAAATCAAAATGCGCCCTGGCTGGTGTAGCTCAGTGGATTGAGCGTGGGCTGGGAACCAAAGGGTCCCGGTTCGATTCCCAGTCAGGGCACATGCCTGGGTTGCAGGCCAGGTCCCCATGAGGGCCATGTGAGAGGCAACCATACATTGCTGTTTCTCTCCCTCTCTCCTTCCCTTCCTCTCTAAAAATAAATAAAAATAAAATCTTTAAAAAAAAAAAAATCAAAATGCTCCGCTGCGGTGAAGGAGAAAACCACATGGAGGCACAAAGCCAGTTGGGTCAGAGCCAGGCATCCCTAAAAAATGTGAAGAATCATGGCGAACTAGCTGAGCCAGGGATCAGGGAATGGGAACATCAGGCAGTTAGGCAGAGCTCATTCGAAAGTCTTAAGGTGGAAAGGGGCTTGGTTGGCTTAGGAAAATGAAAGCATAGTGTGGTAGGAGCCGGGGGAACGATCGTTCAGTGGAGGTGGGGCAGGGTATGAAGCTGGACAGGGTCCTCTTGTTTGAACTGCTGGACAGACCTTATGGGGTCAGAGAAAAGTTCTAAGCTGGAGACATAGGTATATGCAACTGTTAGCCACGTTACAGGTAAGGAAGCCGAGTCAGTGAACACAAGGCTTGTCAATGTGGTACCAGGCAGCTGAAAACCTTGAGGAACTCACCATGTAAAGACCGGTAGGAGGACGAGCCTTTTATATTTCAGGAAGATGCAGGAAACTGGAGTTTAGCCCATTTTTAGACATTGCAAGTCCAGCACTCAGCCCTCTTGGGGAGATAATTGTCCCAAATTTAATACTATTTAGGGGGAAGCCAAAGAGAAACTACAAAACCCACCAGAACTTTGTTCAGAAAAAGCCTCAGAACCAGGAGACAAATCGGAGGGATGATGGGAAATGTAGTTCATCTCTAAGGTACTAGCCTCTTTGCTATTCCCAACTGCCTCCAGGACCCAGGGGTGGTAGATACTGTCAGTTCAGAGACGCACGGTGACATTGTTCAGTACAAATCCAAAGACTTTATTTCTTAAACCAGCTGGTAAAAATAAATAAATAGTGAATAACACAAACACCGCATGACCCTAGCCATGCCTCCACCTGAGGTCTAGGCAAGGAGGCGTAGCCACATAAATAGGGAAGGGAGAAATCACAGTATGGCTGAAGGGCGTGGGCTGGACAGAGGTTGTGGGCAAGGTCTGGGTACTGGCGGGTGTAGCAGCCCGAGGAGAGGAAGGGTTCCCGAGGCGTGCCCAGGCCCTGGCCCGTGCCGCAGGGGTGAAGCAGGGGCCCAGCACTCCCTCGGCCTGCGCAATTCGGCGAGCAAAGCGGCTGCGATCCCGGGCAAACTGCTCCCAGGGGCCCTGCCGGGCAGCCTGGGCGGGTCCAGCCCAGACAACCAGGAAATGGACGGAGACCTTCTCAGAGAAGCGCACCTGGCATCACACCGGCAGAGACAGGGGAGACACGGATACAGACACAAGACACACGTGGGCACAGGTGGGAGGGGCAGAGAGAGAGAACCAAACAAATTAGACAAAAATGCTTACTATGTGATTAGTCACCTGCCTGTCACTGGATTCTCCATCTGACTCACTGGGGCTGACAAGAGCCACCACAGATTCCTCCTCCTCCCAAGGGGGACCCAGCCTCTTGCAAAGGATTGCATTACAATGAACACAGCCCTCCCCATGGAGTTCACACGCAACCCTGTGTAACACACAGGGCACCCAGGAGTCCTCGCTCCCTCCTCCATAATGCTCAAGAATCTGAGCCCTCAGCACCCACCTTTGTGGTCTTCTGGGGAATCTCAGGGTCCAGATGCTGGGTGGGGGTTTCCGCAGACTGGAGCCGCCTTTGCAGTCGGGCAGGCAACTGAGGAAGGGCCCAGGGAGGTGGTGGTTTCTTTCCAGGTAAATAGATGGCCACTTGGAAGGGGCGGGGCTCAGCTTCTCCTCCCTCTGCCTCCTTTCCAGGTGCAGGTCTCCGGTCCCTGAAGGAGGAACTCTGGGCCTGAACGGAAGAACCTGGCTCTGAGCCAGCTGCTTCTGAACCATCTTTCCTATTCTCTTCATCTTCCTCCTCTGAGTCCTCTCCTGGTCGATACACCCAGGACCTCAAGAAGGCACTTGTAGGGGATATGGAACAGGGACCCTCAGCTTCCCACTCCTCAGCTGCTCCTGAATCACTGTCTTCCTCCTCCTCCTCTTCTGTGTCCTCTCCCGGTCTGTACACCCAGGTCCTCAAGAAGGTACTTGTTGGGGGGATGGAAGAGGGACCCTCAGCTTCTCCCTCCTCCTCAGCTGCTCCTGAATCACTGTCTCCCTCCACTTCTTCCTCATCTTCTGTGTCCTCTCCCGGTCTGTACACCCAGGCCCTCAAGAAGGTACTTTTTGCGGGGACGGAAGAGGGACCCTCAGCTTCTCCCTCCTCCTCAGATGCTCCTGAATCACTGTCTTCCTCCTCCTCCTCCTCATCTTCTGTGTCCTCTCCTGGTCTGTGCACCCAGGCCCTCAAGAAGGTACTTTTTGGGGGGATGGAAGAGGGACCCTCAGCTTCTCCCTCCTCCTCAGCTGCTCCTGAATCACATTCCCGGGTGCTGGGGTGGGAGCCTGCACATGAAGAGGAAGTGGAGGTCTTGCTGGCTTCTTTATTCTCTGTTCTTTTTTCCTCCTCGGCTGGAGCCTGTGCCTCCCCTGCGCAATACACCCAAGCTCTGGGCTTAGATCCTGGAGATGAGGGGGAAGTAGATGTTCTGGGAGCTTCTTTACTTACAGCTTCTTTCTCCTCCTCCTCCTCCATTACTGGGCAACTCCTCCAGTGTGATGGAGGGAAAGAGAACATGAGGGCTTTATCTTCAGCAACTCCTCCTTCTTCAGATTCATCTTCCCCGGGAGGGTCTCGCAGGATTTTCAGAAGGCTGGGGGACGGGGGAGCAAGCTGGCCATCTACAGATTCACTTCCCTGCTCTTCAGGGCCACTGGTAGCTTCTTCCCCACCACAGTCTTGGTCATTATCATCTGAAAGTTCCCGGGCTTCAAGAAGAGAACTGCTGGCTTCTTCGGCAGGGAAGGCCATCCAGGACGATTGTCCATCCTCCACAGCTGCTCCACTGTCTTCAGCCACGTCTGGAGGGTGCCCGTCCCAGGGGGCATAGCAGGTGGCCAAAGCAGCCTCAGCTTCTCCCTGCAGGCCAGCTTCTCCCTGACCTGCACTCTGTACTGCTTCCACCAGCCAGGGCTTTGGAGGTCCTGGGCCCCTCAGCCGGCTCCAGGCCCGGCTGAGAAGGGCCATCAGCGGGGACAGGAGGAAGAAGGGGTGGGCATCCCTCCAGGGGAGCTGATGCGGCACTTGGCGTGGGGCCATCTGTCTGGGCTGGGGGCAAAGCGATAAGGTTTGGAAGCCATTTAGGAAACAGCACCAAGGGATGACCCTGAGTCACACGACTGGGAAATACTAACACAAATAGCAACAAGAGAGTCCCTGCCCACATTCCTTTCTGATTGCAGCCACTCCCATCTCTGGCCCTTGGTTCCCACCTCTTTCTTTCAATAGCCAGGAGTCTGGGTCCCCATTCTCTCCTTCCTCAGATCAAAGAGTCCAAGCCCCCAGCTCCTCTTCCCTCAGACCCAGAAGTCCCAGTTCCAACTGGCGAGAGCGCTTGCTCCCCTTTGGAACCAAGTCCTAGTCCCTGGTTTTCTCATTTTTCTGAACTCTGACAAATCAGGCCTCCATCCTCCTCCTCCCTCCAGATCCAAAAATTCCGACCGTCCCCCAACCCCCAAGGTTCCCCGCTGGGTACCCGAGTCTGGCTCCTAGACCCCTCCATCAGGCTCACCACTCCAAGCTCCCAACGCCTCCACTTAAGTGGGAGGCCTGGAGTCTGTCCCCATCCCGTCCCACCGCTCCCCACACACAGGCAAAATTTCAGGCTCCCAGGCCCTCTTCCTCAGGACCCAGGAGTCCCGGCCCCAAAACTTCCTGTTTCATTACCCAGAAGTCCAAGCTCCCGCCTTATTAACGACCAAAGGTCTGACACCTAGCCCCCAACCCCTGGAGACCAGAGCGTTCCGATCCCTCACTCACAGGATGGAGGCCGCGCGTCACCCCGGAGGCAGTAGGGCCGGCTCGGGCTGCCACAAGCGATCGTGGGTCCGGACGGCTGGAGAGGTCAGCGCTTTCATTTCACCCTCCGGCGTTGGGTTCAGATGCTCAGGTTATCACCAGTCGCTGCAGGCGCTGTCGCAACAAGCGGGCGCAGGGTCGTGGGGGGTGGCGCATGAAGAAGACAACCAGACTAGAAACAGATCAACAGAGCTGACGCTCTCCGCAAGGCTTTTATAGTCTAACGCGACCGGACGTGCTTACGTATCGAGGAGAGGCGGAGTTTCGAAACGGAGACCAGAAAACAGGAAGGGAAAATGAAGGTTGGAATTCTCGCGGCGATTCCAGGGTTTGCAACGTCACGGCGGCGGTTTGAGTGTGGCCACGCCCCGAAAAAAGATCTGTCAATCAAACGCGTAACCTGCTCAAGCCGTGAGGGAGCCCTCTCATCACGTTTCTGGAAAATACCTTCCGAACCCAATTTAACCAGCAGGTCCCAGTCTAGAGTCTCCCACCTTCAGATGCGGTGGGCTTCCTCCCCGGTGTGGGAGCGTATTGTTATTGTTTTTATTTCCCAAACGAGGACGCTGAGGCTTGGGAAGGAAATCACCTGCCCGTGATGGTCACAGCAGAATGTAGATTCATTGCAAATGAAAACAAAAATGTAAGCACTCTGAATGCAGGCCCTTTGCTTTGCTCACTGATTTCTCCTCAGCGCCTGGCATATAATAGGTACTCACCCAATATTTGGTGTGTAGATACGGAACTAAAAGCTGAGACCCCTTTGCGGTTTCATGCACCAGGCTCTATGGCTGGATTTCACCCGCTTCGGAATCCCCCAAGAGCTCTGATTACACAAACTGAAATTCTGGTTAGGTGGTGTCGACTGAACCTCACGGGAGCGGGCGTCTTCTGCTAGAAGTTCCGGCCCCAGGGAGAGAGTGCCAATTCCCCAGCCCAGTCCCCCCACCTGGTCCATGATTTTGCTCCTCAACATGTGCTCGGGAACCATGTCGCCCTCCTGAGAGGTCGGCCTCAGTCTGGAGCAGAATTCTCACCTGGACCTGAGGGGGAAAACTGACCCCGTGTGCTTGACCCTGCCCTAGTCACAATCCGGGAGTCCAGGGCCACTCCCTCCTCCCCAGAGGACGTACACCCATCCGTACAGAGTCACGCTTCCAGACCCCCGCTCCATTCCCGGCTCAGGAGTCCGGAGTCCGAGCTCGCCCCTTCCCAGATACGCAGGGGTCTGAAACCCCACCCCTTCCAGGATCCAAGCCGTCTCCATTCAGGGCACCAAGGACTCTGGGCTCGACCTGCCCGCGGGGACCCTGGAATCCAGCCCCAGCTCCTACTCTCCAAATATGTAGGACTGTCAGCCTCAGCCCTGATAGGACCCGGTTCTCCAGGCCCCACACCAGCACGGACCCAGGAGTCGGGGCGGGCGTGGGGGTGGGGGTGGGGGCAGCTCCTCCCCTCAACTATAGGGGCAGCTGAGCCAGGGGTCAGGCTGTGGTGGGGAGGCCAGGAGGGGCGGGGTCAGCCGGGATTGGGAGGGAAGACAGCCGCGTGGGCGGCTGGCAGAGGGAGGGAAAGACCAGCAGAGAGAAAGAAACTGGGAGAGGGGAGAAGAGAAAGTGAGGAGAAGAAGAATCAGGGAGAGGAGGAAGCAGAAGTGGAGGGCCGTGGGGTGAGAGAAAGAGGAATAGATTGCGAGGGAGACAGGGAGATAGAGACTTCAGGAAGAGACTGTGAGCCTGAAAGAAAAGGATTTGGACAGAAACAGAAATATTGGGAGAGAAAGTGATAGGGGTGTGTGTGTGAGAGAGAGAGTGGGGGGAGAGAGGAAATGAGTAAGGGAGAGACTCGAAGAGACAGAGATTAGTGAGGGAGAGAGACAGAAGGTGAGACTGGAGACAGTCTGAAAGAAAGGCAGAGTGTGAGAGCGAGAGGGACCATCAGACGGACAGAAAGAGTGTGAGTGAGCAGCTCAGTGAGACTGGGGCCTATGAGAGGCAGCACCTGACAGACAGAGGAGGGGGGTTGTGGCTGGGTGCCCCAGCACCCCTACCGCCCTCTTGTCCCCTGTCCTTGGGACCCCAGAGCTGGTAAGTTCCCTGGTGGGCTCGGAGGGATGGCCTGGGTGTGCATTCCTGGCGCCCCAGGGCTTGGCAGGCATGGTTTGGGGTGCGTGTGGGAGGGCAGGGGACAAGTAGCTGGGGGCTGCCGGAAAGAGGCAGGGAATGGGGGTCCCTAAGCACAGAAAGGGTCAAATTCCTGGCCAGAGTGCAGGGGGCAAGAATAAAGGAGCCCCTATTCTCTGACCGGGGCGCAGACAGCTGCCCCCTCCCCGCAGCTGCCAGCGACGCCCACCTCTGTTGGCATCGCTCTTGGTATGTGTCCCCGGGCTAGGGCCTCCCCTGGGCCCCCCAGGCCCCAAACAACGGGCTCTTTCTCCTCAGCCTCCTCCGACCTGCGAGACCCTGACCTCGTCTCTGTAGCCGGGTCAGCTACAGAGACACACACAGTCCCTTCTTTTCTCTCCCCAAGCCCTCGATGGAGGAGGGCCGGCCTCGGAGCAGCCTCAGCCTGGCCAGCAGTGCCTCTACCATCTCCTCCCTCGGCAGCTTCAGCACGAAGGTTGGAGCTTCTTGCCGGGGCTGGGGAGGTGGGGGCGGACTTGGGGCTGCCCTGTCCTCCTGTCTCCTAGCCCTGGGCTCGGTGCTACCCCAGGGACTCTGGCTGTGTGGCTCAGTGACTCGGATGTTGTCCCGGGAATGGAACCAGCGACCTTCTAGAAGGTCGCTGGTTCAATTCCCAGTCAGGGCACACGCCTTGACTGCAGGTTTGCTCCCCAGGTGGGGGGCATGTTCGAGAAGCAACCGATCAATGTTTCTCTCCCCCTCTTTCTCCCTGCCTTCCCCTAACTCAAAAAATAAATTAATTAAATCTCTAAAAAAATAAATAAGTGAAGAGCCAGGATCCTCAGCGATGGTGTCGGCCAGACCTTGTTACATACTGAATTGCCCCCTAGCTGCAGCTAGGAATTCCGAGACACTTCCAGCTGTCCCCACCCCTTGTGTTTTCCTGATTCAAAGCCAGAGTAACAACCCAATGACTCCGGTTGCTAAGATAAGGCCACTCCCCGCCCTGAGCACCTCCCCACCCCCAGGAACTCAGAAGCAGAGGCTACTCTTGGTTAGGACTGAGAGCTTCCTGTCCTATCTCTAGCCACCCCATCTACCCAGTTCCGAAATTTAACAAGGAGAGACCATTTTCCGACAGTGAGGCCCCATGAGGTCCAAGGTACTTGCACCCCAAGGGGTCACCCCAGCCCAGAGTTCAGTGACACTCATTTCTCGTCCTCCTGCCATTCGCCTTACTCATTTCCAATTTCCCAAGGTCAGAATCCATAGAGTCGAATATGACTTGGCCGGCCCCCTCCCCGAGGGCATCCTGTGGGAATGTGGCTGTGGATGCCTGAGACGCCTGTGTGCCCACAGGAGGGGGCTCTGTCTGTTGGGACGGAGAGATTCAGAGCCCCCTCTACCTGGGACACGGTTGCAAAGGGATGTCTCTCTCTCCCTGGCACCAAAGTGTCCTTTGTTTCTGGCTGACCCCTCACCAGGGACTCAGCATGGGGGCCCCTCCTGATTATGGGGACCCCCCAGACAGTATATCTAGTTCAGATAACAAAGGCTGTCCCACACCTGTGGCCAAGGGCGCCCTCTCCTTGGCTGTGGACCCCTGATGCCATCAAGCCAGTGGCCTCTTCCTTGCTTCCGAACCCCTCTCTCCACGCTTGAAAAGTTTCTCTCAACTCTGCACTATGCACACCCCATTCTGATCTCAAAACTCAGTTCCCTCCTCCGCCTAGTGTTTGTGGGCAGCTAGCAAGGGGGGTCACCTGCGTTCCACAGCACTGCCTTCCCAGGCTCAGCCGGAGGCCCTGCTCACTTCTGTCCTTCTCTCCTCAGAAGCCCGCCCGGGCAGTGAGTAAGGTGCACGCCTTTGGGAAGAGAGGCAATGCGCTCCGACGGGACCCCAACCTCCCGGTGCACATCAGAGGCTGGCTGCATAAGCAGGTGGTGTGAGTGGGCGATGGGGAAGGACATTCCCAGTGGCGCTAGAGGCACCAAGTTTATTTCTTTGCAATCACTTCTTCTCCCCTTATTCTGTCCTTGTTTCATCCATCCATTCATTCACTCAGCGACCACTTCTTGGACATTACAATGTGCCAAGTTCTGGGTCACATACCATGCAAAAAGGACAAGCATTTATATAGTCCATTCAAAATGAAGGTGGAGCCCTGGCTGGTGTGGCTCAGTGGATTGAGCACCAACCTGGGAACCAAAGGGTCGCCAGTTCGATTCCCAGTCAGGGCACATGCCTGGACTGTGGACCAAGTCCCCAGTAGGGGGCTCATGAGAGGGAACCACACATGGATGTTTCTCCCCTTCTCTTTCTCCTTCCCTTCCCCTCTCTCTAAAATAAATAAATAAATATTTTTTAAAAGAATTTATTTATTTATTTTTAGACAGAAGAGAAGGGAGGGAGAAAGAGAGGGAGAGAAACAGCAATGTGTGGTTGCCTCCCACATGGCCCACACTGGGGACCTGGCCCTCAACCCAGGCATGTGCCCTGACTGGGAATCGAACCAGTGGCCCCTTGGTTCACAGCCCGCGCTCAACCCCACTGAGCTACACCAGCCAGGGCAATAAATACAATCTTTAAAAAAATGAAGGTGGAGCCCTGGCTGGTGTAGCTCAGTGGATTGAGCGCGGGCTGGGAACCAGAGGGTCCCGGTTCGATTCCCAGTCAGGGCACATGCCTGGGTTGAGGGCCAGGTCCCCAGTGGGGGCCAGGTGAGAGGCAACCATACATTGCTGTTTCTCTCCCTCTCTGTCTCCCACCCTTCCCCTCTCTCTAAAAATAAATAAATAAAATCTTTAAAAAAATAAATAAAAAAGTGAAGGTGGTACAGGAATGGATAACAAATTAATGTATAAATAAATGGAATAAACGAAATAATACATGTTGTACGTAATACGTAAATAAAGCATGTGAGGTCAGTGGTTCCAGATTGTAGGAATTCCTGTTAAATGAAGTGCTATGAAGAAATAACATACGGGGATGTTTTCAAAAGTGGCTGAAGGATGAAAGCCACCTTTGCCTGTTGGTCAGGGAAGGCGTCTCTGAGGTGACATTTGAGCTGAGAACTGAGTGACAAGAAGGAGCCCAAAATGCTAAAATCTGGGGGTGGGGGCAGCGGGAATTGGAAGGTGAAAGGGCTGGCAGCAGACCAGCACTCGGAGCAAGCCGAGGGGACAGGTAGGGTGACGGTTCTCAAAGCATGGTCCCAGACTAGCAGCGTCAGCATCACCTGGGAACTTGCTGGGCAGGTGTTTGTCAAGCCACACCCCAGACCTAGTGACCGCAGGAACTCTGGGGACTGGGCCCAGGAATCCAGATTTAACACGCCCTCCTGGTGAGCCTTATACATGCCCGAATTTGAGATTCCCGTAAGCCAGTACACTAGCGTAAGGAATTTACGATTTATTCTAAGTGCGAGAGTAAGCTTGAGCAGGGGACTCACGTGATCTGACTGATCATTTTAAGAGACCCCACGGCTTCCGTGGGGAGGGACTGCAGAGAAGAGGGCAGAAGGCGGCGATGGAGTGGTGCTGGCAGAGGGGACGGGGACACGCAGGATGTGGGTTATGACTCAGGGCCACCTTCCTGGCCTCTCTGGTCTCAGGCTCCAGACTAATCAGATACTGACAGCCCCCGCCCACAGGTGCTGGAACACGTACGTATCTTGTTCCAACCTTCCTGTAACTTCTCAATCCCTAGATGACAGAGGGGAAAACCCGCAGGTCCTATCGGGGAAATGACTTGTTTAGAGCACAGTTTGAAGTGGTGGAGCTAGGAGTCAACTGAGGTCTGACTGGGTCAGCATGTCTGTCCTCTCAACCACAAGACGCTGCCTTCCGGTTCCCCATCGGAATCTGTTGCATTAAACACGTTTCTGTGCTCCCTTCTCTCTGGGCCTTTGTCCCCGAGTGTCACTGCCTCCATCTCCTTTTGTCCTGCTCCCCTGATCATGCCTCTCTCCCCACTCTCTCTCCCCAGGACAGTTCCGGGCTCCGGCTCTGGAAACGCCGCTGGTTCGTCCTCTCTGGCCACTGCCTCTTCTATTACAAGGGTCGGTGATCCAGCGGGCAGGGGGTAGCGGACGCCACTCCCACCCCTCTCTTTCCTCTAGCCTCTTGGCCTGAGCCCCCGCACCTCTTTTGCAGACAGCCGTGAGGAGAGCGTCCTGGGCAGCGTGCTGCTCCCCAGCTACAGTATCAGGCCAGATGGGCCAGGAGCCCCGCGAGGGCGGCGCTTCACCTTCACCGTGAGTTGCTCCGTCCCACTATGCGCACTAAGGCACTAGGCGATGTGGGCAGGCATGAGGGCATCCGTTATTGGAGATAAAAATCTTGGCTAGGATGGATGGCATCCCCCTTTTTGGAGGACCCGGACGTCCAGGTCCCCAGCTTTCTCTTCCCGCAGGCGGAGCACCCGGGCATGAGGACCTATGTCCTGGCTGCTGACACTCTAGAGGACCTGCGGGGCTGGCTACGCGCGCTGGGCCGGGCCTCCCGAGCGGAGGGAGATGATTGGTGAGTGATGGGCCACGCCCCTGACCCTGTAGCGCTAATCAGCCCTAACTCCTCCCCTGGAGGCCCTCGACACCCAATCACTAGTCTTCTAGCTAAGGAGACTCCGCCCTTCAGGCCCCACTAGTGGAAGAAATTCAGCTCTTCCAATCAGCAAATGCCTTTCCCTCTAAGCTTCGTCCATCACTTTGTCCAGCACCCCCACTTATCAATATTCCACATTCTCTGATTGGCTCCCTCAGAAGTCTACACCCTGAGGTGGCCCCCCACACAATGTCAGATTTTCTTTTAAAAAGGCTTCAGACTGTCTCTGTCCCGGCCTGGCCCAGTTTTCAGGTTGAAGACTCCTAGTGTGGGGCATTAGGGTTCAGTGACTTGAATGGATCTTGTGGCCCTGTACAAGCCACGGCCACACTCGGGCCTTAGTTTTCCCATCTGCAAAATGGGGACAATGATGGACAGTGCTCCGCCTCCCCTTTTTTTTTGTATAGGTCTTTGTGCTTTTATCTGTGAAATGAGAATAAGGGATGTTATGAGTCAAAGGAATGATGTCTTATTCTGTGCCCACTCGCTAGTGGGAGGCCCAGGTCACCTGCACGGCCCCAGCCTGGGGAGGGCCCTGGCGGCCCCGGTGGTCCCCCGGAGGTGAGAAAAGGGGAAGAGAGGCGCAGCTTAGAATCACCGGAAGTCGCTCGGCTTTCCAGAGGTCGTGGCAGCCCCGGGCTGCTCACTCCCAGCCCCATGGCCAACGTCCAACCTGGGCCAGGGATTCAGAGGACTAGGAGCCCGGAGTGAGTTGGACTGGGGAGTATGGGAGGAGACCGAAGGGGGATGAACCGTATTGTGGGCGTGGCCTAAGGGAAGGGCGGGGACTGGGACTGTTTGGGGGCGTGGCTTAGTACTATCTTCGCTGCGTGTGACTTGCTGGGGTTCTTGTCGGGAAGAGGCTCAAGTAGGAGATGCCACAAAGGGGGAAATTATACAGGATCTGGCCAGGAGGAGGGTTCTGCTCTTAGAGGAACAGTGAGACACACTAAAGGGAGACTTTAGGCTGACGCGTTCTTGAGACTGACGTAGTGGGTAGTGGGGTGAGGGGCTCCAGTTAACCCATTTCCCTATTCTCTCCTCCTCACAGCCTGTCCACACCCCTCTCTCGCCCTCCCTCCCCCTTGAGCCTCCCCCGTCCCCGTTCTGCTCCTGCACGCAGACCCCCTCCCTCTTCAGGGGACACTGCACTCCCTGCCAGACCTCATACCCCACTGAGTCGCATCGATGTGCGGCCTCCCCTGGATGGGGGCCCCCAGCGGCACGCCCTTTCCCGGCCCCCCACTCCCCGCCGAGGACCCTCCTCCGAGGCTGGAGGAGGAAGGCCTCCCAGGAGTCCCCAGCACTGGAGTCAGGAAGCCAGAACGCAGGTGAGTAGATGTGATGGGCCAGAGGACTACATCTCCATTATGGTCATGGGCTTGATGGTCCAGGCTGGTCAATAGGCTATTGCCCCCTGAGCATCATGGGGATTGTAGTTCGGCATAATCACAGTGGGGTTCAGATGCTGAGAAGGAAGAGTAGACTTTAATCTCCCATCAGTCGACAGGACTGTCTTTTTAGGCTGGACTTGGCACATTATGGGGATCGTAGTCCAGAATACTCTCCTCCAAGGCCATGTCGAGAGAAGTAATGTGGGTTGCAACTGCCTTGCGTCTTCAGTTTATCTTTCCAAGTTGGTTACCTGCTGTTTTCTCTGAGCATCATGGGATTGCAGCCCAGAATATCCACTGCTAACTGCAAGTGCCAGAGTGAGAATGGGCTACAACTTCCACCGGCCCCTGGGGCTGTTTGGCCGGGGCTGCCTATTTATTTATTTATTTATTTATTTATTTTTTAAAGATTTTATTTTATTTATTTTCAGAGAGAGGAGAAGGGAGGGAGAAAGAGCAATGTACGGTTGCCTCTCACATGGCCCTCATGGGGACCTGGCCCGCAACCCAGGCATGTGCCCCGACTGGGAATCGAACTGGGACCCTCTGGTTCCCAGCCGGCGCTCAATCCACTGAGCCACACCAGCCGGGCCGGGGCTGCCTATTTATCATCATCCTCTGTGCCCCCACAGTGGCGCACAGCTGGAGCGCAGGTAGTAGAGGGAGTTTTGGGGGTCCAGTTTTGAGCTCCAGAGAATATCCTATGGCACTTCTGTTCTGGACACACCCGTCTAAAAATATATTGCTAAGACATGGTGATTTCTAAACATCTCTTTTTCCATATTCTTCCCAGGCCCCCTCTGGCTCCTCCACATATATCCAGCTCCCCCCAAGACCTCCTGGGACTCAGGCTTCCATAGTTTTATTGGTAAGTATCCTGGGGCATCTCGGATCTGCCTGAGCCCCCTCCCTTGTTTGCTCTGCTCTGCTGAATATCTTCTGGACTAGTGCGCCGAGGCGAGATTGGACGTTTCAGTGTCCATGGGTAGGGGCTTCTGTTAGTTTCCCAGGGTCGCTGCTAACTAGGTAGCATATACAGACTATCTCTCCATTCACTGATACCATCTTCTAGATCTTTTATTTGAGTTTTAAAAGTGTTTTCATAGAAATCTTATGTGTTCTTAGTAAAGGTAACACCTACATTCCTGATAGTTTTTACAGTTGCTCAAACGACATCTTTTTAGAAAATTATGTTCACTAGTTATTGATGGTGTGGAGACTTGCTGTTACTGTTTGAATCTTCATCTTGAACTCGGCCTGCTTGCTGAATTCTCTTACTTGTTCTAATCACTCTTTACTTCTATTGGCTTTTCTGGGTAGAGGGGTGTATCATCTGTAAATGATGGTTTTACTTCCCCCTTCCTATTTTTACACCTCTTTTTGTTTCCTTTTTCTTTTAAATTTATTGATATTAGAGAGAAGAAGGGAGTCAGAGAAAGAGAGACAAACATCAATTTGTTTTTTTCTTTAAAGATTTTATTTATTTATTTTTAGATAGAGAGGGGAAGGGAGAGAGAGAGAGAGAGAGAAACATCAATGTGTGGTTGCCTCTCCTGCGCCCCCTACTGGGGACCTGACCCGGAAACCCAGGCACATGCCCTAGATTGGGAATCAAACCTCCGACCCTTTGGTTTGCAGGCCTGCACTCAGTCCCCTGAGCCACATTAGCCAGGGCTTGATTCGTTGTTCCACTTATTTATACATTCATTTGTTGATTTAAAAAAAAAGATTTTATCTATTTATTTTTTAGAGAGAGGGGAAGGGAGAGACGTAGAGAGGGAGAGAAACATCATTGTGAGGGAGACACATTGATCAGTTGCCTCTGACATGCCCCCCGCAGGGGACCTGGCCTGCAACCCAGGCATGTGCCCTGACTGGGAATCGAACTGATGACCTTTCGGTTTGCAGGCCAGCGTGCAATCCACTAAGCCACACCAGCCAGGGCAGTTGATTCTTATATGTGCCTGACCAGGGATCAAACCTGCAACCTTGGTGTATCAGGACGATGCTCTAACCAACTGAGCTACCCGGCCGGACCGTTTCCTTACAGCATCGGTCAGGGTCTCTAACACTGTGTTATGCAGTAACAGTGGTAGTGGTCATCCTTGCTTTATTCTCAGTGGTAAAGGAAATGTCTACATTTTTCCCATTCATTATCATATTGGCTGTAGCTTTTTGGCTTTCCTAAAGCCAAGAATTAGGCAATTGGTCTACTGAGGTTTGCCAAAGCCTGGAACGAAGCTAGTAAGGAGAGGGGTGTCTGTCTGGACTCACAGAGCTTGCTCAGGCCTGAGCTACAGTAAGGAGCTGCCTGCCCACGTGACCCCCAGCTTTCTTCCTTTTTCTCAGCCGGGTCCTCCCCCGGACTCAACCTTCCACCAAAGCTTGGAGACAGATGTAAGTTCTCCTGGGTCCAACCCTCGCTGAGTTCCCGGAGTTGGGGAGAGAATACTGTAGGGGGTGGGGGAAAGGCTGGGAGGGAAGAGCCAGATCTGGTCCATCAATAGCTCCCGGTCTCCTTTCTTCAGACTCTGTTGACCAAGCTGTGCGGGCAGGACCGGCTCCTGAAGCGGCTGCAGGAGGAGATAGACCAGAGACAGGAGGAGAAGGTACGGGGCTCTGGGATGGAAACAGATACTGAGGCGCTCCACCTGCCTTTAGCCCTTCCCACTCCTCGGCATGCTGGATGCCCAGGATAGGGGAGAACACACCTCTCTCTCCCTGGTGCTGGGTGTGGCTTCAGAAGATTCGCCTTTTCCCCTCTTGCTGCAGGAGCAGCTGGAAGCAGCCCTGGAGCTGACCAGGCAGCAGCTGGGCCAAGCACCAGGGGAGACCGCTGCTCCCCGGAGAGCCTGGGGGCGCCAGCGCCTCCTGCAGGACCGACTGGTCAGTGTGAGGGCCACTCTTTGTCACCTGAGTCAGGTGAGCATCTGGAAAGGGACATGCCCTCTCAGGGGGGCCCCAGGACTTTCTACCAGTTATTCCAGAAAGGGACCTGACCCCAAGAGCTCATGGAAAGGTAGTTCTTGAGAATTGTCCCTCCTCCAATTTGTAAAAAGATTTTACTTATTTACTTTTAGAGAGAGGGGAAGGGAGGGAGAAAGAGGGAGAGAAACATGGATTGGTTGCTTCTTGGATACACGCAGCTGGAGACCTGGCCCGCAACCCAGGCCTGTGCCCTGACTGGGAACTGACCCTGCAGACCGCTGGTTTGCAGGCCAGCACACAACCCACCGAGCTGCTAGCAGGGCTAGCTGCTATAATGATTACTATTGGTATTGGCACAGAGATTTCTGCTGCCCAGGGGCGCAGAGAGGTGGTGAACTTGACCATCCCAAGAGTTCATTACCTGTGCCCTCGGGCAGTGCAGCTGTAATCCGGAGAATTCACGGAAAGCTGTTACTTCTCTATATCAGCAGCTCATTAGAACGGCAGGTTCCATAGAGACTCTGGGGTTCCCAGTAGCTGGAGCAAAAAGGCCTTTGGGAATTGCAGTTCATGTACCTCCAGGGCACCAGGGACCAGGCCTCCCTGCCTCCTCCTCATCGGGAGAAGATGGAGTGGGGAAAGCTGTAGTGGGTGGGCATGCTAACCCTGTGTCTCCCCCTTTCTGGGACTTGAGGAGCGAGAGCGGGTTTGGGATGCATACAGCGACCTGGAGCGGGAGCTGGGCACCTTAAGAGAGACCCTCGAGTACCTGCTGCACCTTGGGTCCCCCCAGGTACATCCCTGTCCCAAGTTCCCAAGCCCTGCCCTCCACTCTACTCCAAGTCCACCTGGGGTCCCTTTGGGCATGTGAGCCCTTTCCCCAGAACTGAAGTCCTTCCCACTTTATCACAAGCTTCTCCCTTTCTGTTCTTTCCTTTTATCTTATTTTTTTAAGGTTTTATTTATTTATTTTTAGAGAGAGGGGAAGGGATGAAGAGAGGGAGAGAAATATCTATCAGCTGTCTCTCGCTTACCCTAAACTGGCCCATAACCTAGGCATGTGCCCTGACCAGGAATCAAACCAGTGACCTTTTGGTTTGCGGGACGACGCCCA
Source organism: Micronycteris hirsuta (assembly GCA_004026765.1). Lineage (NCBI taxonomy): Eukaryota > Metazoa > Chordata > Mammalia > Chiroptera > Phyllostomidae > Micronycteris > Micronycteris hirsuta. The sequence continues at coordinate 92,700 of PVJI01001535.1, read as the reverse complement.
TTCCCACGGAGCCACACCAGCCAGGGCCTTTCCTTGTTGAAATCCCTTGTTATAGTTAACCCCAAGCTCTTCAGTTTAAGACCCACCTTCCGAGCCGGAATCACTCTTCCCTCTGGTTTTAAGTCTCTCTTCTTATTTCAAATCCCCACTCTCTCTGTCAAAACTCCCCTTGTCAGCCCTGTCCCCATCCTGCAAGTTCATCTTGACGTTTGCTGTTCCATTTGTCCTCTGGAGTTTCCAGTTCTTGACCCAGTCCCTTAGCCGAGGTCCCACTCGTGAAGCATAAGCCCCGTGGCTTAGCCTCAGGTCCACTTCTTCCTTCTAAGCCTGGCAAATGAGTTTCAAAATCATTTATTCTTTCGTTAAAAACACTGACGTCTGCTATTAAATGTGTACTTGCAGATGTACACCCTGATTTTCTTCACGCTAACCCCTCCCACTTCTTCCTAAAGTCTTCTTCACACTCATTCCTCACCTACCGGTGTTAAATAACACTCACTACCAGCAATCTATGAAGAGAAAATATGTCGCAACCAAATCGGTTTACTACAGGAAGGCAAGGTTAGTTTTTACACCTGAACACCAGTCCATGTGTTTCGCCACATTTCACAAGATAATGGAGAAAAACTACATGATTGTCTTGATAAATGCAGGGAAGAAATGACAACATTCAACCCCCATTCATGAGCAAAGCTCTCAGCAAAGTAGGAACAGAAAGGAACTTCCGTAATCTGCTAAAAGGCGTTGATAACAAATTTAAAGCCACCATTGCAGTGGTGAGCGAAGTATTGAAAACATTCTCCCTGAAATCTGGAAGGAGACAAGAATGTTTGCTATGACCAGTTCTAGTCAACATTGTACCAGGGGCCCTAGACAGTACAAGTCTGAGGAAGAAATAAAAAGTATAAGGACCAAAAAGGAAGAAATAAAACTATTTTTAGTTACAGATGACATGATTGTGTATATATGTAGAATATTCAAAATAATTTCCAGATGCACTATTTGAATAGGCATATTCAACAAGATCCCTGAATGTGAGGTTAATATCAATCGTCTTTCTATTTGCTAGTGCCAAACAATATAAATTAATATTTGTAAACAGTAGTGTTTGTCATTAACATAAACAAATAAAATATCTAGGAGGAAATTATACAAAAGACATGCAAGATACTTACTCTAAAAGCCACTGAACATCACCGAGAGATGGTAAAGACCTGTCTAAACGGGGAGATGTGCCACGTTCATGGACAGGAAAGGTACGCTAATGCAAAGATGCAATCTCCCCAGCTGAATTTCCCCAGTGGGGATCTGCAATCCCAATACAAACCCAAAAGGTTTTTGTGTGGAGATTGACGTGCTGACTCTGAATTGTCCTCGGAAGTACGAAAGGCCAGGAGTAGCCCAGGCAATCTCCAAGAACAAAGCGGGGGGACTAGCGCAACGGGAAGTCGAGTCTGGCTGTAAAGCTACAGTTAATAAGGCAGTGTAGCGTTGGCACAAGGTTGGACAAACGCACCAAAGAAATCGAAGAAGGTGTTCAGAAACAGACGCAACAGATTTGTATGGTCGCCAGTGTATGGCAGAGGTGGCACTGCGGAGCAGCCTAAAAAAGACAGGGCTTGTCATACACGGTGGTGGGTGGACAAAACATCCACATGGAATAGATATCCAAAATACAGCCTCCACATGCGCACATAGTCCATTAAAGAAAACCTCTTTTTAATCTTCACCTGAGGACATGCTCACTGATTCTAGAGAGGAAGGGAGAGAAACATCGATGCAATGCGAGAGAGTGACATTGATCAGTTAGTTGCCTCTTGTATGTGCCCCGACCAGGGATCGAACCTGTGACCCCTCTGTTCACAGGACACAACTCCAATCAGCTGAGCCACACAGGGCAGGGTCACCCAATCTATTTACGACTCCATAAACATATCCCAGCTAATTTCAGATCTTGTCTGTGGCCTATCAACTTTAACTCCTCTTGCGTTTTCCTACCTTTAAGAAGCACATTGCTTTCCCCCAGGAAAGAACATCTGCTCAGCAGCAGCTGTGGATGATGGAAGACACGCTGGCAGGTCTGGGGGGTCCCCAGAAACCACCTCCTGACCCTGAGCCTGACTCCTCCTCCCCTGCACTCCAAGGCGAGGAGTCTTCAGAGAGGGAGGTGAGACTCACACACCTCTCTCTCCGCCCCCAGCTTCTTGTCCCATCTGCCCCTAGCCGAACTCATCACCCACTCACCTCTTTTCCTCTCCCGTGACCAGCTAACCAACCTCAGACAAGTATCCTAAGCTCTGGAAGCCTTTGTTTCCTTAGTTGTTGTATTTGATGATAGGCCAGTGGTATGTGGACCAGCTCTCACCACCTCCCAAGGGTCAAACTGCCTGCATCTCTTCCCAACTCCACATTCATTGATATCCAGACCATTGCTTGAAATTGACCATGGTGGGAGTATTTACACCATGGTAATTGGCAAACACCACAAACCAGGGGTCTCTTCTCCCAGAGAGGCATTGGTTAAACATTTACCAGACACTTCTGATCCTAATCTCCATGTTTTAGGGGAAAAGGGTGACTAGGAAGGGCCTGGCGCAGAGCCAGCACTCAGGAAGCAGGAGCCACTCTTGTCAAACCTGGGTTAGAGCCTGCCGTGACCTTCAGATTGTGTGTTGAGGAGACCTAGGTTCAGATCCCAGCTCTGCTTCCTTTGCCACATCAGTCATGGACCTCGTTCCCTGAGCTCCAGTTTCCCCATATGGAAACTAAGAGAAATAATGGGTGTCTCTTAGATTGATTGAGGGGATTTAATGAGATAACGCAGGGACAGTATGTAGCATGGTGCCAGAGGCACAATCGTTATGAAGCCTCCCACTGACAATGCCCTGCCATGTGCCAGGCTGTGTTCTAAGGGCCTTACAGGTGTGGATTCAGTCCTCATGTCAGAAGTTGAAATGTGGCCAGAGAGGTGAAGTAACTTGCCCAAGATTGAAACCGGAAAAGTGGGCATTCACGCGGCCTGTCACTACCAGAACCAAAAAGTAGAGACAGATCGAATATTTATGGACGCTTTATTCAGTTGCTGGAGATCTGAGAAGACGGTGGGTTAAGTACCCCCAAATCCATCTTAACTTCTCATCTCAAGCGGACTTTTTTATAAGAATAAGAAGGGGTTTGGGAAAAAAAAAGGTTAATCAGATAAGAGTTGCGGAGATTTTCCTATTATTTCTTTATCTGCTGATCAGCAATTCCGGATCTGAGTCACTGATGTCCATCCCTGGAAGAGGGTGGCTCAGACATCATCTCCAAGGCTTGCAGGCTCCCTGGGGCACAGAAGCTGAATTGCATTCCAGTTCCTGGAATGACAGCTTTCCGAGTGCATCAGTCACTTAAGCCTGTCGGCTAGGACTGATGCTGAGTTGTTGTTTTTTTTTTTTTTTTAATTTTTAGACAGAAGGGAAGGGAGGGAGAAAGAGAAGGAGAGAAACATCACTGTGTGGTTGCCTCTCATGTGGCCCCCACTGGGGACCTGGCCTGCAACCCAGGCATGTGCCCTGACTGGGAATCGAACTGGCGACCCTTTGGTTCGCAGCCCACGCTCAATCCACTGAGCTACACCAGCCAGGGCTGACTGATGCTAAGTCTTGAGTTCCCCTATCAAGGTCACACAGCTAATACATGGCAGAGCTGGGATTTGAAAGCAGATCATCTAGTTTTCAATTTTCATCCTATTGTGCTGTGTCTCCATTGCCAGTTACTTAAAGAATGGTCACTAGTAATGATAATGACCAGGCTTCCTCTTGCCCAACCCTTCCAGAGCCTGCCTGAGTCCCTGGAACTGAGCTCGTCCAGGTCCCCAGAGGCTGACTGGGGGCGGCCCCCCGGGGGCGACAGAGACCGCGCCACCACTCGCTCAGGTGAGCCTCTTGGGCCGGGCGGGACTTGCAGAGCATCCTCTGTCCTCACCAAGTCCCCTTCTGCCCTTCCAGGTCTTGGATCTCCAAGGATGTCCCAGGCTTCCAACCCTGAGGGCCACTGCCCTGCTTCCCCACAGTCAGGAACCAAGGTAGGCAGTCTCTCCAGCCCCCACGGGTCCACCTTATAGCCTTTTGATCTGCCAACCTCAGATTCCCCGTTCTTGGGGAAAAAGCTGGGAGAGGGGCGTTCCAAGGCTACCTCCCAGATCCGAGAGAATGTGATTTGTTAAGAGCATTGGGATTAAATGTTGTCTCTGCTACTTCTAAGCTGTGTGCCTTTGGGTCAGTTACTAAACCTCTCTGTGCCTCTATTTTCTCATCTGCAAAATGGAGCTAATAGCAGGGCCTACCCCCTACAGCAATGTGAGGATTTGAATGAGATGAATGCCCAAGAAGGGTTGGAAATAGTGCCCGGATATACTAAGTAATCCACTCATTCATTCATTTATCAATTCATTAATTCAACAAATATTGATTAAATAGCCTCTTCACTGTCTAATTAAGGTAGCTGGTAGCCACACGTGACTGTTTAATTTTTTCCCCCCACAGAGTTGACTTTCTTTCTGTCGCCGTATTTTGACCTCCTTTATCCTCTATTTCCTTTCCCTCACCCCCTTTCCCTCTGGTAATCACCATTCTATTGTTTGCATCTATGAATTTGTCTTTTTTAAAAAGACTTTATTTTTAGAGAGAGGGGAAGGGAGGGCAAGAGGGAAACATCAATATGTGGTTGCCTCTTGAGCACTCCCTACTGGGGACCCAGCCAGAAACACAGGCATGTGCCCTGACTGGGCATCGAACCAGCGACCCTTTGGTCCGCAGGTCGGCGCTCAATCCACTGAGCCACACCGGCCAGGGCCATACACTGTGTATTATATAAAATCTCCAGCGGTGTCTGGCGCAGCACCCTGAATCAAAGACATTAACATTTCTTTAAGAGAGTTATGAATATTCACATTAAATGGGATAAAAGCAATAAATAGCATCTTGATTTAAATGTCAAGTTTTTAAAAATAGCACAACTCTACTAAATGAGCAAGTCAGAGGGGAATAAAAATAGACTCGATATACCAGGCACTTTCTATTCCTAAGAAAATGGTCTAGTAAAACACCATGTCACACAATCCGGGTACAGATAAAGCCGAGCACCTCGGTACGCACCTGCTGTATACTTCTTATGCCAGCTGTGACCCTTTGGTTCGCAGGCCCACATTCAATCCACTGAACCACACCAGGCAGGTGTATTTATTTGTTTTTAGAGAATGAGAGGGAGAGAGAGAGAGAGAGAGAGAGACATCAATGTGCGAGAGATATATCCATAGGTTGCCTTTCGCACAACCCCAAGTGGGGATCTGGCCCACAACCCAGGCATGTGCCCTGACCGGGGAACTGAACCGGTGACCTTTTGGTGCTCAATCTACTGAGCCACATCAGCCAGGTGTTCGTTGATTTTAGAGAGTGAGGATGGTGGAGAGAAAGAGAGTGAGAGAGAGAAACATTGATGTGAGAGAGAAACGTCAGTCGGTTGCCTCCTACACGCCCCCACCGGGAATCAAACCTGTAACTTAGGTACGCGCCCTGACCAGGGATGGAACCCACGACCTTTTGGTGTACAGGGACCGTGCTCCAACCAATTGAGCCACCTGGCCAGGGCCAGATCCTCAACTATTTTACGTCACTTGCTTCTCCAGCTGTTGCCTGGCAGTGCTCACAGTCAGTGTTCATTCAGGTCTCTGTGGAATACTGTAGCTTGTTTATGACCAAAAGCCATTTGGTTCTCCAATTACGTCCTCATCAACCCATGACCCAGGTCTTCATGCTTTGCCCTACACAGATATCCTGTACTTGTCATCAGTTCCTGGTCATCACTGTCCCCGTAAAACGTTCCCAGTGTCTTTCTGTTTATATCACATCTCATACGGGGAAATCTCATGGGTCATATTCATTGAAATGTCACAGCAGACCTCCACCATCCTGTCCCTGAAGTGATTCTACTCTCTGAGCTCCAGGGAGTGACGGATGGTTGATACTTGTGTGTGCTGTCTTCGGGGCTCTTTTTGACATCTTCAATGAGCAATGAAATCAGAAGTCACAAATAACCAAAAAAGCAGGAAAATAGCAGTGGATACAGCATCCTGGGGGACAGAGGGTGTGCAGAGACTCAGGTGATACCTACATCATGACTGCCAGGTGGGCATTGGCACCAATTTAAGAAACCAGCCCTGGCTGGTGTGGCTCAGTGGATTGAATGCCCGCCTGTGAACCAAAGGGTCGCCGGTTCAATTCCCAGTCAGGGCACATGCCTGGGTTGTGGGCCAGATCCCAGTGGAGGCCATGTGAGAGGCAACCACACACTGATGTTTCTCTCCCTCTCTTTCTCCTTCCCTTCCCCTCTCTCTAAAAATAAATAAAATCTTTAAAAAAACACCCCCCCAAATGTCAGTGTTCAGATTTTTTTTTTTTTTTTTTTTTTTTGGAATAGCAGGCAGGAGATTTTGGGGAACCGGTTTTGAAGGTGGAGCCCCCACGCATTCCTGGCAGATTAGAGGTGGGCTGTGAGGGGTGGAGAATAACCACAAGCTTGTTGGCCTGGGCGCCTGGGAGAATGGAGTTAGCAGGCAGGAGATGGGGCGGAGTGGGGTGGAGGAAACCGAGGAGTTCCGGTGTGAATACGTTCATTAATTCTGAGCTTCACGTTTGTGGTTATTCTCATTGATGCTGCACGGCCCCCGGCCTCCTCTCTACAGCGTTGCGCCCGGACACTGTGGTTCCTGAGCTGAATTAGGCCGAGTCCCAGGCTTGGAGGAGCTTCAGGTGCAAACGCGGTCAGCACAGGGGGAGCCCGTGTGCCCTGGAGACCGAAGCACAGGCGGTGGGGGGTTCCAGAGGTCAGCTCCCGGACAGCTCAGCGTGTGGGCGATGGTTTCCCGGAGGCGGGGAAACCTGGAGGGATGTTAGAATTTATCAAGTAGAGACGTGGGGAGAGACGTCGGCTGGTGCCGACGTCCAGACTGAGGTGGGGCTTCAGGAGGCCGGGGCCCCTGCCAGCCTACGGAAGCCTTTTTGTGAATTAGAGACGCGCGCCCCTCCTGCGCGGGCAGAACGCCCTTTGCTCAGTGGAGGGCTCAGCCCTTGCGCTGCCAGCAGCCCTCCGGCTGCCCGCGGTCTCTCGGGAGCACAGATCTCTGGCTTCAAGTGCCCCATCCGCCACCTGGAAGGTTGTTAATTCAGGCCCCCTTCTAGTGTGCCTGACCCCCGCAGGGTTGGGCCCCCGGTCAGGCCCTGTGTTCAAGGACCTGCATTTGGGAGTTGAGTTCGCTATGGCCTCCCCCAGCCAAAAGCTGGCGAAGCGTTCCTGCCGGAAAAGCGTGGCTTATGGACTTGGCGGGGCAATTCTGATGCCCAGTAAGACGTCAGCAGATGACCAGTCCGGCCAGGGAGCTGCCACCTGTCCTCTTCCCCCTAAGCTTTGAGGGGTGGCCACTGCGGGGAAAATTCGCCAATTCCCTTACTTGCTCAGCATCTATCTCTGGAGGCCTTTTAGGGGTCAGGCCGTGTGGAAGGCGTTGGGGACCAAGCTCAAGTTTGATGGGAGAGAGGCATGAATGCAATCCTCATGCATTAGGAAGCCTTTTGTTTCATTTTATAATCTCAGCTGAGAATGTTTACTGATTTTAGAGAGAGAGGAAGAGAGAGACAGAGACAGACAGACAGACAGACATTGATGTGAAATAGAAACATCCATGGGTTGCCTCCAGTTCGTACCCTGACCGGGCACGGTACCTGCGGCCTAGGCATGTGCCGTGACTGGGGATCAAACCCGCACGGTCTTGGTGTACCCAACGATGGCTCAGTAGCCACCTGGCCAGGGCGGTAGGAAGCCTTTTAAAGGATAGGTAAGCCAGTCTGGATGAATGAAAAAGCTTTGGCCACGCAGAAAAGAGTACGCCCAGCAGAGGGACCAGGCCATGTATGCAAAAACCTGGAGGTGATTGGCAAAGACACCGCTGCTCTGTATCGGGAACAACGCGGAGTTTATTACTTGCTTAAGCAAGTTAGACCTGTTCTGGTAAGATGCAGCCGTTTTGAGCAAAGCACAGGGGTGGGCCTACAGTGTGGAGTTCCGGAACTGGTGGACTTTCGCAGCAGGACTGTTTAAGGATTGGTCGCCCTAAAGCCGGGGAAGCTTTGTTTGATGCTGATTTGGCTGATTTTCAGAAACGCGGGGCCACCACTGATTGGCTGGCTGGCTGGCTTTCAAGCAAAGCGCCGGTGGGCGCGAGCAGCGATGGCTTCTTCCTCACCCTAACCACGCAGTTCCCGGGCTGCCAAGAGGGGTGTAGGCATTTCAGAACTGATCAAGGAAAAAAATATGACCGCCAGGTGGCAGTAGTACGCGAGTTCTGCTTTCCAGCGACGGGGGAGGGAGGGAGACCAGAGAAAGGGGCTTACGGGGTTAGGTGTTGGCGCTCAGCACAGCGGGGAGTCTCAGGGAGACCCCTGAGGACTGGACTGCAGCTGCTTGGGGTCTTTTAGCCACAGGTTCACGTTACCTGTGGCTAGCAGATGCGGGGTCCAGCTTGTGGAGTATTCAAAGCAGGCGGGCTCCAAATGGCTAAAATTACCTGCCGATCTGAGCTGCTGTATTTGAAACAAATGAATGTGTGAAAGTCTGAATTTGGCCCTGGCAGGCTTTGGGGCGTATAGTCTGACCCGCTGCGAAGGAATAAACGACACTGGGCCAATATACAGGGGACTGTGTGTAGCATCGTGTACACGAGAGGAGACCCCCCCAAAACCCTGGACTTCATTTATAAAAAATTTTGTGTTTAAACTTCAGTCACTGTCAAAGTGCTCTCCATTTGATGCAACACACCTATCGAGACGTTTTCCCACGGCTCAAAACAGTGTTTGAACGCGTCCATTTGGATGCCTTTCAGTGCTTCTGCCATTTTTTGTTTCACCTCTTCCACAGCGGCAAAACATTTCCCTTTGAGGACTTTTTTCATTTAGGGAAGCAAAACAAGTCCCTCGGGACAAGACTGGTGAATAGGAAGGGTGGGGCACAGGGCTCACGCCAACACTCAGAGCCTTGTGGGCAGGTGAGCTCATAAATCACCCATCATGAAATGGACAAACTCGTTGACGCTTCCAAAAAAAAAATCACTGAAGCTGCAGCCTCTCACCACGACGCCAGCTGGTTCACTGATACAGATGGGTTCCTACAACACTCACCTAGTGGGGGGAAGCCTGTACTGCAAGGGGCCTGCCCCCCAGAAGATAGTTCTGTTTTGGGGGAGATCCCTTTGTAAAGCAGGTGGACATGAGACTCAAGATTTGCCAAATCACAGTAAAGCAGAATGACCTGCAGTGGTTGACTCTACAGTAAGAAACAGATGACTCCAAGCTATTTCCTTAGAAGTTTCTGGTTAGAGGCTGCAGTGATGAGTTCTCTACCTACTGTTTTTTTGTGTTTTTTTTTAACAATTTTATTCATATATTTTTAGAGAGGGGAAGGGAGAAAGAAAGGGAAACATCAATGTGTGGTTGCCTCTCACGTGCCCCCTACTGGGGACCTGGCCAGCAACCCAGGCATGTGCCCTGACTGGGAATCGGACCGGTGACCCTTTGGTTCACAGGCCGGCACTCAATCCACTGAGCCACAGTGGCCAGAGCTGCTTTTTTTGTTTTTGTTTTTATTTTTACCACAAGCATCTCAGAGTCCTGTCTACTAGTGTGAAGAAGCTTGATAGGTCCAGGGAAGTGTGGGGTTTTTCACGTCCAAATAGGGCAGGTGATAGAGTTGAGGCCAGAGAGGCAGGTAGGGGTCAGACCTCACAGGCTCTCAGAGGCCTTGGTCCCCGGGTGCTTGGGGACCCGGGGGGGTAGAGCAGCGGAGGGACAGCATCGGCTCTGGGTGCAGAAAGAGCCCGTTGAGATCTGATGGTGAACTTACTGGAAAGATAAGCCTGGAGACTAGGAGGTTCAGGGAGGAGATAAAACAGAGGCCAAGGTTGGGGTGTTGAGTGGTTTCTCATCTCCCCAGGCCCCCCGGGCCCGGCCCCGGATGAGCGCTCGGGAGCAGCTGGAAAGGATGCGGAGAAACCAGGAGTGCGGACGGCCTCTCCCTCGCCCAGCTTCTCCCCGGCTCCTCGCCCTGGGGAGGACACTGTCCCCAGCCAGACACCAGCCCGACGGGGAACAAAGGGTGAGGGGAGCAGAGTGGAGACAGTGAGGTGCTAGTGGGTCCTCTGCTCCTAATTTGAGCCTCAGTTTCCCTCTCTGTAAAATGGGGATGTTCTCTACCTTCTTACCCAGAACTGGGTTTCCAAATTCACCCTAACTTGTCCCTGTGCTGAAGTAGTCAGCATCCTGGTCCCCTTCTCAGAGGAGACCTGCGGCTGGGGGGAGCGGGCAGGTACGACATCCCCACCTCGCCAGGGGTCACAGGTCTGGACAGAAGCCCAATTTTTCTTTTCAGTTACTATGTGTGGTCCAAGGGCTGGGGGTGGGGGGAAAAAGAGCAAGTCAGGAGATCAATTTTTTTTTTAAAGATTTTATTTATTTATTTTTTAGGGAGAGAGGGAGAAAGAGGGAGAGAAACATCAATGTGTGGTTGCCTCTCACACGCCCCCTACTGGGAACCTGGCCTGCAACCCAGGCATGTGCCCTGACTGGGAATCGAACTGGCAACCCTTTGGTTCGCAGGCTGGTGCACCATCCACTGAGCCACACCAGCCAGGGCCAGGAGATCACTTTTATTCATTGCAGAGGAGGTGCCCCAGCTCCGAAGAGCTGAGTGTCTCCCTAGGATGGTTTCACCTTACTTTCCTGGGAGGAATCAGACAGGCCATAGGTGGAGTGGGTTTAGGAGTAGGGTTGTTTTCATAATCAGGGGGTGTCTCAGTCTGCCGAACACCAAACGTTTATCTCTGTCCAGCTAGTTGTGGGGGGACACACAGTTCAGCTAACCGTTTATGGGGTAAAGAATGGATTTGAAGAGTCTGTTTCTAGCTTTGTCATGGGTAAATAAGGTGGTGGGGGAATCCTCTGTGAATCTGATCTAGTAAGTCCTGTGGAGAAGTGTTCTTTGCATGCAAAGTTAAACGAGGTCAGTGTCAGGCGAGGGGGGCCGGACTTCATCCCCTCTCTGAGCCTCCTTCACTTTGCCCTCACAGTGGCAATGGGGGGTTCCCAGGCGAGGAATACTAATGTCCCATTTCCTTTGCAGCCTGTCCTAGGACACTCAGGAACCCAGAAATGGCTCAGAAGCTCTGGCTCCTGGAGCAGGTAAGGAATCTGCTCACCAGGAGCAGGAAATCAATTTCCCAAAGTGTGTGTGTGTGTGGGCAGCCTTGTTATCAATGTCTCCGGAGTACCGAAGTGCAGACTGCAGAAGCTCTTAGGGACCCTTGAGTTCCTGGGACATCAGAAAACCCTAGATCCGCCCCGGCTGGTGTGTCTCAGTGGATTGAGCGTGGGCTGAAAACCAAAGAGTCGCGGGTTCAATTCCCAGTCAGGGCACATGCCTGGGTTGCAGGCCAGATCCCCAGTAGGGGGTGTACGAGAGGCAACCACATATTAATGTTTCTCTCCCTCTCTTTCCCTCTATCCAAAAATAAAATAAATAAAATAAAATAAATTTAAAAAAGCCTTAGATCTCCAGTGAGGACAGCGGTCCCCCAAACCTGGGTGGATATCAACTCCGCCCATCATGGGGTGAAATTTACCGAAGACTGGATTACAAATCTCGGAGTGTATGCAGGACTCGCCAGATTTAAAGTCCCTTAGAGACACGTGCTAGGGACTACAACTTCCAGGACAGGCAGAGCATTGGGATTATCCCTGTACCTCTTCCCCAAATCTTTTTTCCAGTCCGAGGAACGACGGCCCTTATTTACCGACATCGGAAAGTCATCGAGAGCGAGTCCTCAGCCTCTCTCAAGCTCTGGCCGCTGAGGCGTCGCAGTGGCACAGGATGATGACAGGTGAGGAGGGCTGGGGACCTAGGGTGGGCTCCTGGGTTTTCCGGACTGGGAAGGCAGAGGCCTCGTTCCCGCTGGGGAGGGATCTGGCGGCCCCTGGAAATCCTGTCTTGATGAGGAAAGAGCTGGGGCAGGGGTTGAGAGTTCTAGATCCCAGGCCGGAGGGGGTTGGGGTCCAGGACTCCCGGGTCTGGGCGAGGATGTGCTGGGGACCGGAGTCCTAGGTCTGACAGAGGACAGGCCTGGGGATCCGGAATCCCAGATCCCAAAGTTTGCGGTTCGCTTTCCCCACTCGTCCTCTCCAGGTGGCAATTTAGACTCTGGAGGAGAACCTGTTCCCCCGGTACCGCCGCCTCCATCAAACGCCAAGCCCCAGGTGACCTCGCCCCCAAGATCGCCTTCTGCGGCCAATTCCCGCTCCCCCGGGTCCGCCAGCGGAGGTAGTGGGCGCGGCACAGGCCCCGCCTCCTGGGAGCCCACGTGGGACTCCGGGGGCTCCCGGCTCGCGCAAACCCCTGGCGAGGGGGCTTGGCCTTTGCGAGTCACTCTGCTGCAGTCCAGCTTCTGACCCGCTCACACGCGGCAGCCAATTGGAACACGGGGGCGTGGCCTGAGGTACCGCCCGGAGATTTGGAGCCTCTCTGAGCACCCGAGGGCGTGACCCGGTCCTCTCCCGTGGTCTCTACGGGGAGGGGTTTCTAGGGCCAAAGTTTGTTCTTTCCAGCACTTGTCCAAATTCGGATTAAAACTTTGAACTTTTGTTAATAGCTTTCTCTGTCTCTTTGGGGTTGTGTCACTCTAAGGGGCAGAGCTGGGGTCTGGAACCCTGGGTCCCCCGGGAAGAAGGGGCAGGGACCTTGTAGGTGTGAGCAAAGGGGGTGGGCGGGATTAATGAGTCTCGGGGTAGGAGGGGGCAGGGGCCCAACTTTCAGGTATCTGGACTTCCTGGCAACACCCCCTAGGGGCGGACGCCCAGGTTCCAGCCCACAGCCTCACCCGACTTTGGGGGTAGGAGGAGGCCCAGAGTGAGTGACAGAGAGAGAGACCGACGGACGAGATGGCTACGGGATCGCGCTATGCCGGGAAGGTGGTCATTGTGACCGGGGGCGGACGCGGCATCGGAGCCGAGATCGTGCGAGCCTTTGGTGAGGGGGTCTTAGCTGGTAGCATCCTGGAAGCTGGGAGAGGAGCGACCCCGGGGTCTAAGGAGTGTGGGAAAAAGATCTTGCCTTATAAAATCCAATTCGCAATGCTGCCGAAAGGGTGAGAGTGGGATCCTGAAGCCTGTCTGGCTGGTCTCAAACGCCCTTTCTCAGGGTCTCAGTTAAAGCTACAGAACGGATGGTTTGCAGATTTAGGGTTTACTCCGGAAGCCAGCGATGGGGGTTTCAGGAACCCCAGCAGGTACTTGGAGTAGCTAAGGAGCCCACTCGTCAAGGCCTCTGCCCTTTGTCCTAGGAGGTCCTCAGGAGACTGGGGTCACCAGGGGAGCAGAGTTGGGAAATAGGCCCCACTCCAGATGGCCACAAGAGGGCAGCAGAGGCCTTAACCAAGGTCCCTGCTAGGGTAACCTGTTCTCTTCCTGTTCTCAGTGGAAAGCGGGGCCCAGGTGGTTATCTGTGACAAAGAGGGTGAGTGAGGGTCTTTCAGTCCTCAACCCCAGCCCCTCCTCCCTCAGACCAGGCCCCCAGTCCTCCTCCCCCAGACCCAGGAGCCAGGCCCCCAGCCCTCCTCCCCCAGACCCAGGAGTCCAGGCCCCCAGCCCTTCTCTCTCTGCAGAGTCGGGGGGCCGGGCCCTGGAGCAGGAGCTTCCTAGAACTTTCTTTCTCCTCTCTGACGTGACTCGGGAGGAAGATATGAGGGTGAGCATATTTTCTGTCCCCACTCCCTACGTCCAATTTCTCTCCGAGCTGTTTTCATCCAGACTTTTGCACATGCTGTTCCCTCTACCTTTCCCTCTTCTCCTGGCTAAATAGCTTAGGCCCCAAAGGTTTCACCTCAGTCTCCTCCCCTGCAAGACTCTCCCTGATTCTGCTGGTGGGTCCAGGGTCTCGGTCCAGGGTCTCCTGGGTAGGTTCTCTTTGATCTCCTTTATCTCCCAAGTCTTTGAGATTCTTATCACACCCGTCATGTAAATGGAACAAATGAGTGGGTCAAGTGGGTCTTTTTCTGTAAGAGTTTCCCCCTCCTTTCTGACTGATACCTGCCCCCATGGGTCTCTGTCCTCTGGACCCTGGGTCTCTGGAGTAGTGACGGCAAGGGTGACCTCTGGGCTCTGGGCAGTCCTGGCTTCCTGTCTCCTCTTCTGCCATGCTTGGGGACCTGGGGCAGTCCCTCACTTCCTCTAGCTCTGGTCCCCTCAGCTGTGGCTCTGGCATCCCCCTCGCTGCCTTGCTTTTGGGAGCCCCAGCTGCCAACACTCCTCACTCACAAGGTGTCTTTCTTCTCAGACCCTCGTTTCTGAGACCATCCGCCGTTTTGACTGTCTGGATTGCGTGGTCAACAACGCCGGCCAACGTGAGTTGTGAGGCCGGAGGGCCATTCTCCACCGGTGTCAGCTGACCTCCTGGCTTCCCACTCCTTCCTCTTCAACCTCAATTTCCCCTTTTCTCTGCCCCCAATTCTCCCATCCTCCTCTCTGTCCTCTGGGACTGTGCTTCCATCTGGTCCGTCCCATGCCGGATGATCTCCCCTCTCCCCTCTCCGGGCCTCAGTTTCTATATTTATTTTTTAAAGATTTTATTTATTTATTTTTACAGAGAGAGGAATGGAGGGAGAAAGAGAAGGAGAGAATCATTGATGTGTGGTTGCCTCTCACACGCCCGCAACTGGAGATCTGGCCCATACGCCCCAACTGGGAATTGAACCGGGGACCCTTTGGGTCGCAGGCCCATGCTCAATCCACTGAGCCACACCAGTCGGGGCAGTTTCTATATTTCTAGAATGGGAATAAGGCCGATGATGGTCCTCACCGTAGGGTTGTTGTGCTTATTGAACAAGGTAGACTAGTCAGCCCCTAATGACCAGAACTTCTAGGTGAGGCTGACGGCCTTTCCGTTGCTGAGGGCTGGCGGTGCGCACAGCGCGCACCATGCAGGGCTCAGTGTGGTGGCTTCAAAGGGAAGTCGCCATCAGTTTCACAGCTGCCCTTCAGGAGAATGTCTCCTGCTTGCAAACCAAGGCTCAGAGAGGTGAACTGTTTGCAACGTGGTCACGCAGCAAGGCCGTGGCAGCGGTGGGGAAGTGGCTCACCCTCTCTGGGTTTGTTGTTTCGAGGATCAAAGGGGTGGCAGATATCCGTTCTCTCTCTTTGTATCCTTTGTGTATTTAACAGGTATTTATCGCACTCCCACTATGTCCCAAGTTCTGTCCCAGCGACTAGGGATTTAGCAGTAATGGGATTTGCCTTCTAGAGTAAGGAAACAGACAAGAAAAGACAGATACATGTAATCTCATTATTCTCGGATTTCGCATTTGTGAATTCTCACTGGCAAAGACAAAGTTTTTGGAACCCCCCAGAAGCAGTAGCAGTGGTTGTGCTTTTCTGGTTTTTGCGGACATGCACAGAGTGGTAGCAATTTGAGTTGTCTGTAGGGTGCGTTCCCAGCTGAGGTTGAGCAAGACGATGCTTTGCCCTGGTTTTAGTTCTCAGACAGAGAGACGCCCAGAGGACAGAGACAGGAGGGGGCGGCCCAGTGGAGACACCCCACTGTGGGACCAGCTGAACGGGTTTGAATCACCAGGCTGGCGCCTGTTCGTGGGGCCACGACTTATCCGCAAAATCAATAAAATAGAGTTTACCAGCATGAGCTGTTTTTAGGATTGAAGGTTATAATCTATGTTAGGTATCCATGTATGTATATATATGTACATGTGTGTATATGCACCCATATAGGCACTGTCTCAGTTGGTTCACGTTGCTATACCAGAAATACCATCAGCTGGGTGCCTTAAATGGCACACATTTATCTCTCAGAGTTCTGGAGCCTAAGAAGTCCAAGATCAAGGTGCTGACAGGCTCTGGCTGGTGCAGCTCAGTGGAATGAGCGCAGGCTGAGAACCAAAGCGTCACCGATTTGATTCCCAGTCGGGGCACATACCTGGGCCAGGTCCCCAGTAGGGGGCGTGTGAGAGGCAATTACACATTGATATCTCTCTTTCTCCCTGCCTTCTCCTCTCTCTAAAAATGAGTAAATAAAATATTAAAAGGGTGAGGGGGCTCCCTGGGGACGAATCCCATACTCGAGGGCTCCACCTCATGACCTAATCACCTCCCAGAGCCCCCCCCCAAACACTATCACCTTAAAAAGGTTAGATTTCAACACATGAGTTTTGTTTTTTAATTTTTCAAAAAAAATTTGTTATTCCTCACCCAAGGATATGTTTATTCGATAGATTGCCTCCCATCCATGCCCTGACTGGGGATTGAACCCATAGTCTAAGTATGTGCCCTGACTGAAAATGGAACTCACAACCTTTTGCTGTGCGGGGACGATGCTCCAACCAACTGAGCCACCGGCCAGGGCCATACATGAGCTTATTGAGGGGACAAACATTAGTCCGTAGCAGATTCATGTTATGATGGATCTCTCACACTCCCCCTACTGGGGACCAGGCCCACAACCCAGGCCTGTGCCCTACTGGGAATTGAACCAGTGACCTTTCAGTTCCCAGGCTGGCATTCAACCACTGAGCCACACCAGCCAGAGCTAAAAATGTTATTGTTTTTGATCTACGGTTGGTTGAATCTACGGATACAAACCCCAGATACGGAGGGGTGACTATATATATATATATATATATATTTTTTTTTTTAAGATTTTATTTATTTTTTTAGAGGGGAGAAGAGAGGGAGAAAGAGAGGGAGAAACAGCAATGTATGGTTGCCTCTCACGTGGCTCTCACTGGGGACCTGGCCTGCAACCCAGGCATGTGCCCTGACTGGGAATTGAACCGGGACCCTTTGGTTCCCAGCCCTCGCTCAATCCACTGAGCTACACCAGCCAGGGCTGGGTGACTATATTTTTTGAAAAAAATCTGCGTGTAAGTGAACCCATGCAGTTCAAACCAGTGCTGTTCGAGGGTTAACCATATTTCAGAAACACAGTCTGGTGCTACGTGTCAGGCATAAACACTGACTTGTGACATTTCTAAGCTCAAGAGGGGTTATTGTAACTCTGTAGATGAGGAAACTGAGGCACAGAGAGGCAAAGAGATTTGCCCAAAAACCATACAGCCAAGAAATGGCAGGACTGAGATTCGAACCTAGTTCTTCTGGCCTCGACACTTTCTTTATTAATTGCTGTGCAACCTCCCTTTTCACCATCCCTGATCCCCCAGTCCGCCAGCCCCACCTGGGTCCCCCACCATCCTCCATCATCCCCATTTCCCTCTGGTTCCCCTGCCCACGTGGCTCCCTCATTCTTTCCTCTCTCTCCAACCCCTGTCCTTAGACCCGCCTCCACAGTGGCCGGAGGAGACCTCCGCCCAGGACTTCCGGAAGCTGCTGGAAGTGAACCTGCTGGGGCCATACACCTTGACCAAGGTGAAAGCTGGGGCCCCGGCTGCTCGGGCCAAGTGGCCTCCTGACACTGAGCTGGTCAGACCCACTTTGTCTGAGAGCAGAATGTTTTCTGTGCCTTGGTTTAGTTTTATTTCCCCAGGGCTCTGTTCTTTGTAGAAAATAAATGGCACAAATCCCCACCCACATCCAGCCAAAGCTGCTTGGGTGGGTGCATAGCTCTGCCTTCGTAGGGACCTTCCAGGACCTTTCCAGAGTGGTTGGTAGTGGGCGGGATGTTAAGAACATGGGCAAGGCAGTAATCACAGCATTCCTTTTTAAAGATTTTATTTATTTGTTTTTAGAGAGAGGGGAAGAGAAGGAGAAACAGAGGGAGAGAAATATCAATGTGTGGTTGCTTCTCGCACACCCCGTCCTGGGGATCTGGCCTGGGGACCTGGCCCTGCAACCCAGGCATGTGCTCTGACTGGGAGTTGAACTGGCGACCCTTTGGTTTGCAGTCCACGCTCAATCCACTGAGTTACACCAGCCAGGGCTTATCACAGCACTTTTTAATTCATTCATTCAACGAAGACTCATTTAGCACCAGCGATGTGCTAAGTAAGCCCTGGGCATCCAGCAGGAGACAAAGCAGATGGACACCCCTGGCCTGGGGGAGCTGACATTCTAGTGGGGAGACAGTCAGCAGGCCAGCAGGTGCAGGATATACTGCCAGGGAGTGATAGCTGCTAGGCAAAAAAGTCAAGGGAAGAGAGGGCATGATGAGCCACGGGTAAGTGCAAACACTGTTTTATTTTCATTTGGCCTTTTATTTATTTTATGGCGGCGTTTTGCAAGTGTATGTGAAAGCAGAGAGGAGCGTACACCGAAGCCCACTCAGTCACCGCCCTGTGCCGGCAGTTAGCAGCGTTCTGCCGTTCTCGCTTCTTGGAAACCCCTCACTTTCATTTCCTGGACCTCCTTTTAAATATTTTATTTATTTTTAGAGAGAGGGGAAGGGAGGGAGTGAAAGAGAGAGCGAAACATCACTGTGTGGTTGCCTTATATACACCCCAGCCAGGGACCTGGCCTGCAACCCAGGCATGTGCCCTGACCGGGAATCAAACTGGCGACCTTTTGATTCACAGGCTGGCACTCAACTGAGCCACACCAGCCAGGGCTTTTTTTTTTTTTTTTTTTTTTTAAATTCTCACCTGAGGATATGTTTTTATTGATTTTAAGGAGAGAGGAAGGACAGGAGAGAGAAAAACATCAGTGTGAGAGAAAAACACTGATTGGTTGCCTCCCTTATGTGCCCTGACTGGGAACCGAACAGTCAGCCTTTTGGTGTACTGGGATGATGTTCCACCCAACTGAGCCACCTGGCCAGAGAGGTGCTCTCATTTAGACAGGGTGCGATGGTCCGAAGGCTTCTCTGAGAGGTGACGTTTGAGTCATACCCCAAGGTGACGTGGGGGAATAGTGGTCCAGCAGAGAAACAGCCAGTGCAAAGGCCCTGGGGTGGTGCAGAACCGTCAGAAGGGCAGTGCGACTGCAGCAGGGCAAGCACGGAGGAGAGGGCGCTTGGTGAGGGTGGAGAGTGGGCAACGGAACCCAGATTGTATGGGGCCTTATAAACCACGGAGAGGACTTTGCTTTGACACGGAGTGAGCTGGGAGCCATGGAGGGTACTGAGCTGGGGGCCCTCAACTGCTGTGAGTGGAAACTGGCGCCCTCTGGCGGCCTCGCGGGGAACAGACGATCGGAGGCAGAATCAGGGGGCTTTGTAGGTGGTCCAGGCAGGAGGTGATGTTGGATCTGACCAGCCCTGTGACTGTAGATTTGGTGAGAAGTGGTCTGATTCTGGGTCCATTTTGAAGGTAGAATTGTCAGGATTTCCTTATACTCTAGATATGGGGGTAAACTCCAGAAAGAAAGAAATTTTTGTTGTTATTTGCTTAGCAAGTGTGGGATGGGGACCCCTGGGGTGGGGCAGGTGGGGTGGGAGGGCGTGTTGAGTGGGATTCGTGGGTCTGGGTGAGGGTCCGGGCCTGGAGATGTCATTTTGGAGCCCACCGGCTTGCTGGAGGAGCTCAGAAAAGCAAGTGCAGACGGCAAGACTGGAGAGGCCCGGGGAGCGGGCCGGGGGTCCGGGTGTGGGGAAAGCGCAGGCGCTGTCTTCAGGGTTTGATCTGAGACCCAGGTGCAGCGTCCCCAGCTGGGTCACTCCCTGCTCAGCCGGTGAACCCTGGCTCTTGTCCCCAATTTCTGTTCACCTTCTGTACACCACAGTCTGTAAAAAGTTTGTGTGTGTTTGTATGTATATATTTCTCCAGCATTTAAAAGCAATTTTACATAGCAACTGGATTTTTGTTTCCCTTGAAAGGTTGATGCACTGGACCCAGGGGGCGGGGGGGGGGGGCGGGCAGTCTGCTAAATGCGCCCTGGCTCCTTCTGGAGTCCCCGCCTCCCCCCATGGGTTCCCTGACTCTGTTACCTGTGAGTGCGCGGGAGTAAAAAAGTTGGTCTAGGGCCCGAAGCCGAAGTTCTCTGCCGCTTCCTACTGGCAACATCGGGCAAGTTCCTCAACCGCTCTGTGCCTCAGTTTTACTATCTGTAAACTCGGGCTAATCATGGTACCTGTTTCCCAGGTGGATCTGAGAACTGAGCCCTTAGAACATGCCTGGCACAGAATTTGCTGTCTGCAAGCTATTATTGTTTATCATGGGCCTTGTCCCATTCTGTTTCTTGTGACTAATCAACCTCAGTCAGTTTGAGGTCTCTGGGATACCTGTTGGGCAAACGGAGCCTGGGAGAAGTAGCAGGGGAAAGGTGAGAGCTGAGCTGGACCTTGAGTGGGAGGGAAGGAAGTGGAGAAATAGGGTACAGAGTGTTTCCCTCACTAAGAAAAAAGTGTGCAAAGGCCCTGGGGCATAACCCCCTGGGGGTATTATAAGAGCAAAAGAACCACCACCTGAATTTCCAGCTTGGCGATTATAAGCATTTTGTTAAACTTGGCGGGCCAGGAACCAAAGGGTCGCTGGTTGGATTCCCAGTCAGGGCACATGCCTGGTTGCAGGCCAGGTCCCCAGTAGGGGACGTGTGAGAGGCAACCACACATGGATGTTTCTCTCCCTCTTTTCTTCCCTTCCCCTCTCTCTAAAAAATAATAATAAAATCTTTGGGAAAAAAATAAACTTGTTCTACCCATTGCCTCTCACATTCTCCTACCCAGACACCATGTAATTTCATCAGTAAGAACCTCATAAGTACTACCAATGGATGAGAATGTTTATTGTCAAGATTTTATTTATTTATTTTTAGACAGAAGGGAAGGGAGGGAGAAAGAGAGGGAGAGAAACATCAGTGTGTGTTTGCATCTCACGTGGCCCCCACCTGGGGACCTGGCCTGCAACCCAGGCATGTGCCCTGACTGAGAATCAAACCGGCGACCCTTTGGTTTGCAGCCCACGCTCAATCCACTGAGCTACACCAGCCAGGGCTGTTTATTTATTTATTTATTTTTAAAGATTTTATTTATTTATTTTCAGAGAGAGGAGAAGA
The DNA here is from genome assembly GCA_004026765.1 of Micronycteris hirsuta. Lineage (NCBI taxonomy): Eukaryota > Metazoa > Chordata > Mammalia > Chiroptera > Phyllostomidae > Micronycteris > Micronycteris hirsuta. The sequence goes on along the minus strand of PVJI01001535.1, from coordinate 71,674 downwards.
GAGGGAGAAAGAGCAATGTATGGTTGCCTCTCACATGGCCCCCACCGGGGACCCGGCCTGCAACCCAGGCATGCGCCCTGGCCGGGAATCGAACCGGGACCCTCTGGTTCCCAGCCCGCGCTCAATCCACTGAGCTACACCAGCCTGGCTGTTTATTTATTTTTTAAAAGATTTTATTTATTTTTAGATAGAGGAGAAGGGAGGGAGAAAGAGAGGGACAGAAACATCAATGTGTGGTTGCCTCTCACACGCCCCCTACACTGGGGACCCGGCCCGCAACCCGGGCATATACCCTGACTGGGAATCGAACCAGTGACTCTTTGGTTCACAGGCTGACACTCAGTCCACTGAACCACACCAGCCAGGGCCATTCACCTATTTATTGATCAGTAAATAAACCTGGGTAGGTGTCAGGCAGTGTACTAGGTGCCGGGGCTACACCATGTGGTCTTTTCCCTTGTGGAGTTCATGGTCATGGGGTACCAGGTGTAATTAAATGCAGAGGTGCATTTAGGGGGGTGCATGTGTCTTGCGGTAGGGAGGAGCCAGGTGTGGCTCTGGGAGACGTGTGACAGGGAGACTGGCTTGTTTTGGGGATCAGGGCAGGTGGGCTTCCGGGAAGAAGCAAAAGATGAGCAGCATTAACTAGAGGGGTGGGGAAGAGGGCTCTCTGGCTCCATTGTACAAGGGTGGGGAGGGAGAGTCAGACCAATAAGGGCGCAGTGGGGCCTTGATGTGGCAATGCAGAAGTGCAGGTGTTCCCGGCAGAGGGAACAGCCTGTGCAAAGGCCCAGCAGTGAGACAGGGGCTGGTACAGGGAGTGGTTGGGGGGACTTGAGGGCCCTGCCAGGTGTCTGGTCTTTATCTCGAGAGTCATAGGGAGCCATGGCAGATGTTTGCGCAAGAAAGTGATGGATCCAATGAGGCACTGAGGCAGAGGGAGGCTCTGGAAGAATCTCGGGTCGCCCGGTCTACGGCTTGAGAAGCAGGGCAGGAGGGAGCCCCACGTCCAAGGCTGGGGAGCAGGAAGAGGGGCAGGTTTTAGGAAGAGACAACGGGGTGATTTCTGCACTGGGGACCTTGAGATAGAGACCCCAAGGGGGGGCGGGCCAGGAGCTCTGGGAGTGGGCTCCCAGGGAGGTTCCGGAGTTGCTGGTGGGAAACCAACAAAGCAAGGGACTCCCCTGGCTGAGCTCAGAGAGTAAAAAGGACCCAGGAACCCCAACACTGAAGCGAAGTGAAGTCAGGCTGGAGCCAGGCTCCGCAGATTGGCTGTCTGAGGGCGGGAGGGCCAGTCAGGCCAGTGAGAATCCAGCAGGTCCTTGATGTAGGTACTAGGTGACCTTGGGGGGGGCAGGGAGGCACAGCCAAGGAATGTGTGGGAGGGTTGGGAAGCGCAGTGTGGGGCAAACATTTATTCAGCAGCAACTGTGTCCCCGTTGTGGGGACGAGGGCAGCAAATGAACCGCGTCTCTGCCCTCACTTTCGGTCGCAGTGGGGGAGCGGCAAGGGAGTCAGGCACGGAAGCGATCAAGATTGAGGGGAGAGACACCGTCGGTGGGGCTGGCCGCCGAGGGAAGGAGGGGTCAAGGCTGCGGAGAGTGAGCGGAAGGGGAGGACCGAATGTGGGGGGTCCTTGGGGAGGCTGGAGGGTTACAGGTCCTCCCCGCCCCAACGTGGGACGCATTGTCCTGTCACTCACGCTGTATCCTAAAGTTCTTAACACTTAGAGTTGTCAGAAATCATTTGGGCCACGGCTAGTGTGGCTCAGTGGATTGAGCACCGGCCTGCGAATCAATAGGTCGCCGGTTCGATTCCCAGTCAGGGCGCGTGCCTGGGTTGCAGGCCAGGTACCCACTAGGGGGTGCAATGAGAGGCAACCACGCATTGATGTTTCTCTGCCTCCCTTCCCCTTTCTCTAAAAATAAGTAAACTAAAAAAAAAAAGAAAAGAAATTATTTGATTATTTTGGCCTCAGACGGCGGGGCTGCAAATACTGGCTCTGTTAGGTGTCACGTGACCCTCTGTGCCTGTCAGTCACTGTTCTGTTCCTAAATGCGTTCATCCGTGTGCTGCAGAAAACAGGGCCGGGCCCATAACAGATCCTCAATAAATCCGTTCACTCGTTCACTCATTCAAAAGATACTGAGCACCTACCCTGTGCCAAACAGAATAACAGTTTCAGCTGTTCCCTTGTGGATTTTTGCATGCTGGTGGGAGAGACAGAGAATAAGCAAATAAGTACAATATATACGGTGCCCTGGTCGGTGAGGTTCCGTTGGTTGGGCATCATGCGGCAAACCGACAGTTTCCTGGGTTCGATTCCCAGTCAGGGCACCTGCCGGGGTTGGGGGTTTGGTCCCCAGTTGGGGCGCATGTGGAAGGCATGCATTTGATATTTCTCTTTCCCATCGATGTTTCTCTCTCCTTTCCCCTCTCTCTAATAGATTTTAAAAAATAATAAAAACAAAATAAAATAAATATACAGCCTGTCAGACGGCATGCGGGCTGCAGAGAAAAGGAATCAGGAAGTGGGATGGGGACCTGGGGGAGGGGTGGTTTGCAGTTTTAAATGCATAGGATGGTCAGGGAAGGGGACATTTGAACGGGATTTGAAATTGCTGAGAGAGTAGGGTCACCCAGGGCTGTCCCACTTTAGCACCGAAACCGTAGACTGAATGTCCCATGTCCCCAGAAGCCCTTTAGCCCTGACCAAGCCAGGGTGGTTGGTCACCCTAGGAATGAGCTGCATGTCTGTCTTAAGACAAGCATTCCAGGCAGAGGGTGCGGCAAGTGCAAAGGCCCTGAGGTTGGAACACTCGGGGTATTTTAAGGCACAGCAGTGAGAATGGTGTGGAGGCTGTTTCTGAGAGAGTAAAAATGGTTTGAAAGAGTGGGCGGGGGTGGAGGGGGGTGAGCTGGGGAGGGAGCCAATTTCTGTTCCCTCTCTGAGAACCCCTGGGGAGCTGGCTCCTGTGCCCGTGTGTTAATCTCTAGTGGCAGGAATGGGCCTTGCATGGCCAGCTCAGCTGCCCAAAGCAAACAAGGGCTAAAGGACACACAGTTTGAATCTCTTCAAGGTCACGGACAGCGAAAGAACTGGGAGACAGAGAGGGAGGGAGTTAGTTTAGGGCCCTGCAGTAGGCAGGGAGTTTTAGGGGAGAAGTTGGCGGAATATGGGGTTCATTTCCTGAAGGCCTCTCCAATTCTGGCCACAGAGCTCTCCCTAAAACTTGGAGAAACTGTCTTCCCCTTCATGGGTAAAAGAGCTTCCTCCTATTTTTGCCAAAAAAAAAAAAAAAAAGCAGCCATGTTGCATTTTTGTGTCTTAATGTGGCCAGGAGTTTGAATAACATACACAGACCCAGAGAGGGGGGTAGGGGCAGAAAAAGGAGGGGAGAGACAGACTGGAGAAGAGATGCAGAGAAAAATCCCCTTCAGACAGGGAGAGACTCCTTCAAGTGCTGAGACCCAGAGACCCGGATGCCAGATGCCGTCCCTACACGGCCCGAGATCAAGTAGTGAACACACCAGGGACAGGGGCCATTGTCCTAGACCTCAGCGTGTGTTCCCTCCGGCTGGGGGAGGTCCAGGGCCTTGGTGGCTTACCCTGCCTCCCCTCCCTGCAGCTCGCCCTCCCCCACCTGCGGAAGAGCCAGGGGAATGTCATCAACATCTCCAGCTTCGTCGGGGAGTTTGGCCAGTCCCAGGCACTTACCTACTCGGCTACTAAGGTAGGCCATCGAGGTAACCCCCTCACTGCTTCCTTCCCGCCCTCCTGGCCCCCTAGGGGCCTCCGACCTGAGGCATGAAAACCTCTGACGGGTTGTTAGGCATCAGGTGTCTCCCAAGAAAGAAAGCCTAGCCCTGGCTGGTGTGGCTCAGTGGCTTGGACATTGTCCAGCAAACCAGAAGGTCGCCGGTTCGATTCCCAGTCAAGGCACATACCTGAGTTGCGGGCGGCTCCGGGTTGGGGGTGTCCCAAGGCAGCCCGCAGGGAGCGCTTGCCTTTCCCGTTCTAATGCCCCTGCCTGACCCTGGCGGCTGGAAGGTGAGGACACAGGAGGAGCCTCATCTTCCCGGGACTGAACTTCCTCCCCACCCCGGCCCTGTCTCCTGTAGGGGGCACTGACAGCCATGACCAAGGCCTTGGCCCTGGACGAGAGTCAATATGGTGTCCGAGTCAACTGGTGAGCAGCTCCGAGGGGCTGAGAGGCCCCGGGGGCAGTGGGAAGGCTGGGAGGGAGCCTGAGACGCAGAAGTGTGTGTGTGGCAGACCCGCCCGATTCTCTCTTTTCCCTTCCCCCAGCATCTGCCCAGGAAACATCTGGACCCCAATGTGGAAGGAGCTGGCAGCCGCAAAGCCTGACCCTGAGGCCGCAGTCCGGGAGGGCATACTGAACCAGGTGGGGCCAGGGCTGGGTGGTGCGGTGCGTGGCAAGCAGGTGAGGGCTCCCATGACCTCCTCTTCACCTGGTCTCACTCCAGCCTCTGGGCCGCATGGGCCACCCAGCCGAGGTGGCTGCCGCCGCCGTGTTCCTGGCCTCTGAAGCTAGCTTCTGCACCGGCATGGAGCTGTTCGTGACCGGGGGTGCGGAGCTGGGCTTTGGGCGCAAGGCTGAGCGGGGCGCCCCTGTGGATGCCCCTACCACCCCTCCCTGATTTCCCACCTTTCCACTCGGGCTTCTCTGACTAGGCCTCCTCCCACCCCCAAACTCAGTCTCCCAAATTCCAGCTTCTGCCCCTCTGCCTCTCAGGTGCAGCCCCCAACTCTAGACGTTAAGCCCATTTACCAACATGCCAAATCACCCTGTAGGTTCCCGTAAAAGCAACTCACAGCCCTAGCTGGTGCGGTTCAGTGGTTGAGTGCTGGCCTTCGAATCAAAGGGTTCCCGGTTTGATTCCCGGTCAGGGCACCTGCCTGGGATGTGGGCCAGGATCCCAGTAGGGGGCGTGTGAGAGGCAACCACCCACTGATGTTTCTCTTCCTCTCTTTCCCTCTTCCTTCCCCTCTCTAAAAAATAAAATAAGTAAAATCTTTTAAAAAAGTAATTTGCAGCCAAAAGAAGAAGGTTATCATTACATTTATTTTCAGTCTGCACCGCCACCCCGTCCCCCCGACTCTAGCCCTACACTTGGCCTCCACCCGAGGGACTGCAACTCCCAGCAGACCTTGCAACAGGAGCGTCTGGCCAGGGTCTCCAGGGAAAAGTGTTGCAGGTTGGCTTCACCAGTGACCCAGTTTAAAGGTTCGCAGGGGAGAGTCAATTAAGCTCTAATTAAGAGATAACGCAGGAGATGAAGCCAAAGGGCCTCCTGTTCTTGGCTCTTAGTGGAGCAGGAGGGTAGCCGGCACTAAAAGTTCTGAGGGCAGAGGAGGCTGGGGATTGAGACTCCTGGGGCAGAGAGGAAGAGCTGGGGGTCCGGACCCCTGGGTTTGGGGGAGGAGGAAACCGAGCGGGTAGGACACTGAGGGGCTTCGGTCTCCCTTGCTCTGTAGGGCTGCCTCTGGACTTCCTCCACCCGCCTCCCCCGGGGCGCTGCGCCCAGTCGGGGGTGTGTCCCCCAGGTGAGGGGGTGGGGCGGCAGGGCTGCTGTGGATTGGCAGCCGCGGGGGGTGTGAGGCAATCGCTGATTGGCCGAGGGGTGACCAAGCAGTCTTTTTTTATTTTTATTTTTAGAGACAGCGGAAGGGAGGGAGTAACAAGGAGAGAAACCTCGAGGTGTGAGAGATATATATCAATCCGTTGCTTCTCGCACGTCCCAACTGGGACACTGGTCCGAAACCCAGGCATGCGCCCTAATTGGGAACCCGCAACCACTCGGCTCACAGGCGGGGACTCAATCCAGCGAGCCACACCCTCCAGGGCCCGAGCCCCCCCCCCCTCCCGCCGCGGGGTGGTGAGGCGGGAAGGAACGAAAGCAGGGAGACAGCCTACTGGCGGAATGTTTGGAATTTGACTGCCTTGGGCCTGTGGCTGTAAGGGCTGGGGAATCGAATTTGGGGGCAAAATTTTCCAGAGTAGAACTATGGAGGGATAGTGGCTTTGGGCTTGAGTTTGAGGATGCAGCAGGAAGAATCATTTGGAGTCAGGATACCCTGGATGCAGGGAGTTGGGGGAGCTCTGACCACGGAAGGTTTGGGGTGGCACAGTGACTGAGGAGCAATTGGCTAACTCTGCCCCTGGGGCTTCCGCAGTTGGGGAAACCCTCAGGAAGGGGGGCAAGCAGGAAGTCCTTGCTCTAGAAGCTATTCTTAGGGGCTCATTGATAAGTTGGGGAATTGGAAATTTTCAGGCCCCACTGATGAAAAGGACTGGAAGGAGGCATGGCAAACCGTGTGTTTTTATGGCTTTAAAAAAATGACAGGAAAACTGTATTCAAAACAGGGTTTTTGCCTGAAACCCCTTCATCCCTGCCAGCCACCTTCTTCAGAGGCCTCTTCCCCAAATCCTTACCCTTTTCATTTACATGATACGTAGTGTGCTTTTCCTTTTCACCAAGGAAGGGATCGAGGTCTGGTCTTTCTTCTCTTACCGATCCGGGAACTTAAGAGTTAAAGATTTTAGTCTTAGTTGGCAGGCTCCCGGACTCATGCTTGTGGAAGGCTGTTGTTCCAGGAACTGGAGCCCATGGCCAACTGACTGCAGGAGGCCGATGAGCGATTGAGACTCTGCCCGGGGGCCTGCAAGCCACTGTCCCAGGGAGGCGGTGTCCAGGTCACAGGTGAAGAGCTGTTGATCAGCAGATAAAGAAGTACTAGGAAGACCGCCCCTCCACTCCCTGCCCCACTGCAGCCCTTATCCAATTAAGCTTTTTTCCCAAACCCCTTACCTACCCTTCCTCCTCCTAGTAAAAAAAGGCTGGTTTGAGATGGGATGTTAAGACGGATTTTAGGGTACGTAACCCGCCGTCTTCTCAGATCGCCAGCATCTGAATAAAGCGCCCATAAAGAGTCAATTCTTGTCTCTCCTTATTGGTTGATAGTGACAGGCAGCAGAAACGGCTGACTGCGGCGACTTCATCACGGGATGCTTCTCCTCACTCCCGCTCTATGGCAGAACCCATTAAAATGTATCTGTGAAAACGCTGCGGGCACGGTCTCGAACGGCAGCCGCGCGACTGGCACAGACCCTGGAGGGGGCTGGGCGGAGGGAGTGTGTCCGTTGACTCTCATGCCGGGGGCGCGTTCTGGCGCATGCGCTCTGCAGCAGACTCCGTCTCCACGAGGGCACCCAGTAATAACGGAGTCCTGGGGCGCTCAGGGCGAGGGGGCGTGGACCGGGCGGGGCCCGACGTCTTAACCTGGGGCGGGCACAGTACCCCGCCTCACCGACCATGGCTGGAGCCGCGCTGGGGCAGGTGGGTCCGCGGTGGCTCCGCGTTGCTGGGCGGGAGAGCCCCCGCCTGCAGGCGCACTTCCGGGAGGACCACTCGGCGCGGCCCGTCCGGCTTGGCGCCGCTCCTCGGCACTGGTGTTCCGCGTGCCAGGAGGCGCGGAGGAGGAGGGGGCCCCGTCGGAAAGGAGTCCGGAGCTTTGGTGGGCGGTGGCGGGTGGGGGGAGGTTATCGGTGGGAAGGAGACCGGGACGGGAGGTCTGAGAAAGGAAACAGGAGGAGGAGGGGACAGTTATGGCAGAGGCACGGGACTGGGTGGAGGACTAAGAAGGGAGTTGTCAGCCTGTGGAGGCACCGGGCTAGGCCCCAGTACCTACAGGGGGCAGAGAGGTGGGCTGCCGGCGCAGAGGGCATCCTCAGGCCTGGACTGGGAATTGGATTCCAGGTCCCTCCCCCCCTTTTTTTTCTTGGAACTAAAGGTTAAGATAGTTGTGTGCCCGAAACCCCTTATCTAACACAGCTCCGCACCTGGGTTGGAGATCGAGGCGGGTTCGCATGGTCAGAGTGACAGGGACGCTCCAGGCAAGACTGCAACACTCCATTGTTGCTGATATGACGTCACCCAGGGGAGTGCAGGAAGTCTGTGATTTCAGAAAACGAGGTTTCTCAGTGGAGGTGGAAACGATAACTCCGAGAAGGGGGGCTCATTACAACCCTTGACAGCTAGGGCGTAACTTTGGGAGTGGAGTTTCTGCTGCTCACTTTGCACCTGACTATGGCTGGGTCTCTTATCCCGGCTTGATGGAGAGCAGGGCGGATTTTTACTTTTTTGGCATTTCAGTGGCTAATGCCGACAGGCCTGGGCTATGACTGGGGCACTCCTGGGGATTGTGGTAGGACAGTCGTAGGCAGTGACAGGGATGGTCTGGGCGTGGAGAGTCTCGGGCTGTCACGGGACAGTTCTGGTCTGTGATGGGGGAGCCCTGGGTTATAATGGGTTAGTTCTACATGTGAAGGGACCAGTCCTGGGCTGTGACAAGGACAGTTTTGGGGTTTCACTGGGACCATTTGGGGCTGTGATAGGGACAGTCCGTGGCTGAGACAAGGTTAGTTCTGCACAGTGATGGGGACTTTCTCTGGGCTGCGATGTGGGGGGCAGTCCTGAAGTGTGAAAGACAGTACTAGCTAGATGGGGATAGAAATAACCCCGGGCTTTGATGGGGACACTCCCAGGCCACATGGGGAGACAAGCCTGGATTGTGGTGGGGACAGTCCTAGGCTGTAATGAGAGAGTAGAGACCCTGCCCCGTGCACACGCCCCCACCCCCAACCTTCCTTGTTTCTTAATTCACCCCCATTACTTTTACACTTTTTGTCCCAACGCCCATCTACCACCTAGGAGTCTCCTTGGTGCCCAAACCCAGTCCGATGGTGGGGTGTCAGCTGAGGTGAGACCCCTGCCCCTAGAGAAATGTCCTGGGAGGAGGGAGGCGGTTTCTCCCAGTGCGATAGGGACTCTATGGCGGGTGCAGATTTCTCATCTGAACACTGACCGGCCCCTTTTCTGCACTGCGGGTGTTTTTCTGCCCCTTTTTATCTCTCCTGGATGCCTCTGTCGCTAAGCATCGCTGAGACAGGCTCTCTCCAGGTCGTCTGTGCTGTTGCTGACATCCAGTCTCCATCTATAGCCTTTTTCCTCGTTGTCTCCCTCATGGCTTCTCTTTATTCTGCCCTCTGTATCTTACCTTGATCTCTCCCGCCTTGCTTCGCCCGAGTGTCTCTCCCTCTTAGCTGTTGTTTTAGCCTCTCTGCTTCTGATCATGTCTATTTTGGCCTCTCTAGGTCTCATCTTCTGTTTTCTCCAGCTTGTGTTTTCTATTTCTATGTCTCTCTTTCTCACTCTTGCTCTTCCCTCCCTTACTCTCTTTTATTTTTTATTTTTTTTAAAGATTTTATTTATTTATTTTCAGAGAGAGGAGAAGGGAGGGAGAAAGAGCAATGTATGGTTGCCTCCCACATGGTCCTCACTGGGGACCTGGCCCGCAACCCAAGCATGTGCCCCAACTGGGAATCGAACCGGGACCCTCTGGTTCCCAGCCCGCACTCAATCCACTGAACTACACCAGCCGGGCCTCTCTTTTATTTTTGTCCATTCTGATTCCCTCTGCAGGCTGCTCTCTTGCCCAGACGCTGGCTGTCTCTGCCCAGCTGTGGGTATTGTCTCCTCCCGGACAGAAGCGTGTCCTTAGGCTTATGCAGGCTACACAGCGCCACCTAGAGGTCATGTGTCAGGGCAACACTCATTGCCAAAAGCCCTTGGTATGGCACTATCCAGGGCTACTCCTCTGACTTGGTGGCCCAGACGTTAGGACATGGCAGCCCCTCAGTCCCCTTTCCCCCATGACTCACCTACTGACCAGTCACCACTGCCACTCACATCCATTCTTACTGGTTGGTGTCAGCTCACGCAGCTCACAGGCAGGAGTGGGCTAGGCTATTGTCTCTCCAGCCTCGGGACCCAGCTGTCTTCCACCAGGGCTGGGGAGGGAGGCCTGTGAGGTCCAAGAACACTGGGTAGAGGGCACCCTGCTGGCCACAGCTGGACCTGCTCAACCCCTGCTGGCCTCAGGCAGGAGCACAGGAGAAATGTTCATCTGGACAGTGTCCATTAATGACGGGTGGGTGGCCTCCAGGTCCACGTGGCTACTACCCCTTAGTCCTGGGATCTGAAGGGAACTGGGATCATTGGGGCTCAAAGTGGGCAGGGGCTTCAAGTAATCTGAATTCGGTGGATCTGATACCCTGGAAGGATATAGACTTAGATTCCTGGGTCTGAAGGAGGAGGGGCTAAGGGCCCAGATTCCCAGGTCTGAGGGAGGAGGGGCTGAGGGCCTGGGCTCTGGGGGCTGAGGGAGGAGGGGCTGGGGGCCTGGGCTCTGGGGGCTGAGGGAGGAGGGGCTGGGGGCCTGGGCTCCTGGGTCTG
>PVJI01001535.1:0-61254 GCA_004026765.1 Micronycteris hirsuta | reverse complement strand
CTTTATAGGTCCCCCACTTTTCTAACTTTTATCGGAATTGGGGTCCCCCAGCAAGGCCGTCACTTACCTGCGTACCTTCCTTCCTCGTCTTCTGTCTGAACCGGTCTCAGGGCTGGGGCCAGAGTTCTGTGGGGTGGGAGGTGCCTGTGTTTGACTTTGCCCCACATGGAGGAGGGAATGGAGCTGAGTCAGCACTTTCTGGGAATGGCCCTCATAGGGACAGGGAGGGACTTGGCCTCCTTCAGGATCCCTTCCTGCTACCTGCTAATCAGGACAGAGCAAAAGACTTGGCCAGCCCTGGCTGGGTGGCTCAGTTAGTTAGAGCATCATCTCATATACCTAAAAGTTGCAGGTTGGATTCCTGGTCAGGGCAGTTGTCTGGATTTTGGGTTCCATCCCTGGTCGGGGTGCAAGCAGGAAGCGGCTGATCGGTGTTTCTCACATCGATGTTTCTCTCTCTCCCTTCCTCTGTCTCTAAAATCAATAAAATATAGCCTTGGGTGAGGATTTATAAAAACAAGCCTTGGCCCCATTGAGAGAGCTCTGGGCCTGGGACAGAGTAAGCCAGAGGGACCGCCCAGGTGACAGAGGTGGCGAAGGCATTGCCAGGGCGTTGGCTCTCTCTCTGTCTCCTAGCCTCACCACCTTTCTTCCATCTCCATCCCCAGATTTGGGCCCGAAAACTTTTCCCTGTCCCTTGGCTTCTGTGTGGTCCCAGAAGATATGCCTCATCCAGCTTCAAGGTAAAAGGAAGGGACTGTACTTTTGGATCCCAAGGAAGAGGGGCTGGGGGCCTGAACGGCTGGATCTGGGCAAGGAACGGGGGCTGGGAATGGGCTTTGGGAATCTCTAAAAGATCCAGGGTTCAAAGGTCAAGGTGGGTGGCAATCAGGTAGTCTAATTGCCTGCCTTAGGGCTGTGGGAAAGAGTTGAAACTGCATGTCCCAGAAGCCACTGGAGCCTCTTCCCTCTGGTCTTGGCCCCAGGGACTCATGGGAGTTGTAGTTTTTCAGTTTGGAAGTTGTGGCCAGATTCCAGGATACCTGGGTCCCCTTTCTTTTCTCAGGCTGCAGACTTGCAGCTGGAAATGACAAAGACGCCTCATAAGAAGCCTAACCCCGGCGAGACCCTGGTGTTCGGGAAGACATTCACCGACCACATGCTGATGGTGGAGTGGATCGAGAACAAGGGCTGGAGCCAGCCCCGAATCCAGCCCTTCCAGAACCTCTCGCTGCACCCGGCCTGCTCCGCTCTCCACTACTCACTGCAGGTGGCATGACAGCCAACCTCTACCCGTCTCTCTCTGCATCTCCTCCCTCTTGCTCTGTCTGTGGCCAGGTCCCCCACGCTGGGTCTGCTTTTTGTGTGTTTCCTCTTTCCATGGACGCATCATCTGCCTTCGGAGGCTTCTCACTTTCCGGGCCGCGTGCTGGGGTCCCCAGGGTCCCGGATATGAGCAGATCCAGTTCCTTCACTTGAAAACCGCATGTTTTGGTTACAAGCCAGTGTGATCTGAACTCCGAGGGTGGCAGCCCGAGCATCATGGGGGGCCAGGAGAGGAACCCAGTTCTACCAATACCTTGAAAGAAAGTGAGGTCTGTCTGGGCAAAGAGGGGAACATAGGGCATCAGAGAGAGAGGGGACAGCCAGTACAGAGATGGCACAAAGAAGAGCCCAGCATATTTGAGGGGACAGTGGGACTGGAGTGTGGCGCAGGAGACCAAGGGTGTCATGGGGCTGCAGAGGAGCTGAGGGGCTGGGACCTTGTCAAAGGCGCCAGGAGCCCTGGCCGGTGTGGCTCAGTGGATTGAGTGCCGGCCTGTGAACCAAAGGGTCGCTGGTTCGATTCCCAGTCAGGGCACATGCGTGCGCTGTGGGCCAGGTCCCCAGTAGGGGGCCACGTGAGAGGCAACTACACATTGATGTTGTTCTCCCTCTCTCTCCCTCTCTTTTCCTCTCTAAATTTGTTTGAGTGTTTTTATTATAGGAAACTTCAAACATAAAAGTAGAATGATAGGACCTACCCCACCCCTCCCCCATCACCTTGCTTCACCAGTTAAGGTGGTTGGACACCATCTTGTTTAATCTGGACTTCCTCCTCTCTGTAGGGTTTTTAAGCAAATCCTGGGTGTTGTATTATCTCACGTATAGCTATTTCGGTGTTTCTCTAAAACACAGGGACTCTTTGAGAGGGAGAGAAACATCAATGTGTGGTTGCCTCTCATGCGCCCCCTACTGGGGACCCTGCCTGCAACCCAGGCACGTGCCCTGACTGGGAATCGAACCAGCCATCGCTCAATCCACTGAGCCACACAAGCCAGGGCAACACAACAACTCTTTAAAAACATAACTCCCACGCCACCAGCAGTCTTGAGGAAAAGACACCTTAAACAGCACATTCTCTCTGCACCTGCATCTCTGGGTCACGCTGTTCTGCTTCCTCTGGTCTCTGTCCTTTGCTTTCTTGATTGTCTCTGTGTCTGGTCTCTCTGGGTCTCTCTCCTCTCTCTCCCTCTCCCTCCGTGTGTTCAGCGGGTCCTCCCCCCGACCCCACCAGCCGCATCTCTACCTCTGCGTCTGTACGCCTGTGGGCATCAGCCTGCGTCTCGCCGTCTCTTCCTGACTGTCGGCGCTGATCCCCGCAGCTCTTTGAGGGCATGAAGGCATTCAGAGGCAGCGACCGGCAGGTGCGCCTCTTCCGACCCTGGCTCAACATGGACCGCATGCTGCGCTCCGCCCTGCGCTTGTGCCTGCCGGTGAGGGGCCCTGGCCGCCCTGGTCCAGGAGGGCGAGGGGTGCGGCGAGAGCCCCCTCCCTGACGCATCCGAATCCCGTGCAGAGTTTTGACAAGGTCGAGTTGCTGGAGTGCATCCGCCGGCTCGTGGAGGTGGACAAGGACTGGGTCCCGGACAGCCCCGGCGCCAGCCTCTACGTGCGCCCGTTGTTCCTTGGGAACGAGGTGGGCCCGGCTCTCCGCGCTGGGAGGCGGTGGGGCTCGGGAACCAGGCTGGGGTGGGGGAGTGCTAAAGGGCAGAGCTGGGGACCCGGACTCCTGGGGTCCTGATGCCCCGCTTCTGCCCATCGCAGCCCTCGCTAGGGGTCGCCAGATCTTCGAGAGCCCTCCTGCTCGTCATTCTCTGCCCTGTGGGCTCCTACTTCCCCGGAGACGCCCTGAACCCTGTCTCCCTTCTGGCTGACCCAGAGTTCATCCGCGCCTGGGTGGGTGGGGTCGGAGACTGCAAGCTGGGCGGGTAAGTAGTCCCACCCCCTGCCGCTGGGCTGCTCCCCTGGACGTCAGAGATACGGGGTGTGGTGCCGTGCTCCGGGCTGTGTCTTGGCTGTCCACTGCCCTCCCCGTCCTGATTCACACGGTTGGGGACAGCTGTGCCCACACATTGGGATGTGAGGTCCTTGGCAACGTGGTGGTGAGCACGCGAGCTTGTGCGTTCGAGGTAGGGGGTGGTTGAGTGGGGGATGGGGTTGGGTGGAGGTCAGTGGGGAAACCAGTATTGGTCGCTTGGGGAGCTTCCGGAAATAACGTTTCCACGTAGTACGTTGGTTTCACCGCCGGGTAGCCTTCCCTGAACACGCAGGCTCGCGCCCCTTCCCCTCCCCAGCTCCCCCGGGCCCTTGGGCCTCCAGCGCCCAGCGTGTGAACTTTCTGTGTAAGTCGGTCTCGCCAGCCACCTTGGTTCAGGGCAGCAGGGAGGGGCTCCTGGTTGGTGATCAAGGCAGAGAATGGGGTAGCAAGTGTGGTCGCAGCTAGGAGTTCATTCAGGTCCTTTCAAACGCACATGTCATGGGGTATCCTGGGGACCAGGCCCCGCGCTGAGTGAAGCCGGGTCCACAGATGAGTCAGATCCTCCCGCTGCCCTCCAGAGGCTCCTGGGCAGGTGGGGCCCCAGAGTCCAGGACAGCATCTGCCCGATGGAGGTGACTGGGGCATTTGCGGAGTCTTCAAGGAGGAGCTGAGTCTTGAGGGTGGGGAGGGGAGGGTTTCCTGGGTACCAAGATGGTAAACAGTTTCTAATCCTGGGGAGCACAGGTGTGGGGGCAGGGGGGAGGGGCCGAGTCACAGAGTGGTCAGGGAAGGCAATTAGTCTGCTGAACTCCAGAGTGAGGGGCTGTGACCCTGTCCTGAAGGTGCTGGGAGCCCCGAGAGGGCTGCAAGCCGGGGAGGAGCAGGGCCAGCCCCCGTGTGAAAGGGCCCACTTAGGGCTGTGCCGGGCTTCGCTTGCCCCCGTTGACCTTGTCGCCCTTCACCAGGAACTATGGGCCCACAGTGTTTGTGCAGCAGGAGGCGAAAAGCAGGGGCTGCGAACAGGTCCTCTGGCTCTATGGGCCCGACCACCAGCTGACCGAGGTGGGCACCATGAACATCTTCGTCTACTGGACCCACGAGGATGGGGGTGAGCCCACCTGCGCCCCCTGTCCACACCCTGGTGGAAGCGGGCGGTATCCTAATTCCTCCCAGATTGTAGCTCTCAGGGATTGGGGTGCGGTGGCTCCCTAAGAGGATGGGAGGGGGCGCATGAGGGTGTGAGTGACACCCCCATCCCTTCCACCCGACCCAGTGCTGGAACTGGTGACCCCCGCGCTGGACGGTGTCATCTTGCCTGGAGTGGTCAGACAGAGCCTGCTGGACATGGCTCGGACCTGGGTGAGGGCGTGTTGGGGGCCAGTGTATCGGGAGGCTGGGGTGGGAGCTGGGGTACAATGGCTTGTCCTTTCCCCTCTCTCTGGGTGTCTGTCCCCTGCCCCTTGGGGTCTCTGTCTTTCTCGCCATCCTTAGGGTGGGGGAGGCAGGTGTCCGCAGCAGGGCAGCGCCCTGGGCTCACAGGTCTGCGCCTCGCCCTGCAGGGTGAGTTCCGGGTGGTGGAGGGTAAGATCACCATGAAGGACTTTCTGCGAGCACTGGATGAGGGCCGGGTGCGTGAAGTCTTTGGCTCTGGCACCGCCTGCCAGGTCTGCCCGGTGAATCGAATCCTGTACCAAGGCAAGGTGAGGTGCGGCTGCCCCTGGAGACGGGAGAGGAGATGGGGCAGGAGCCTGGGCCTCACCGTGCCTTCTTCCCCAGGACCTCCACATCCCCACCATGGAAAATGGGCCCGAGCTCATCCTCCGCTTCCACAAGGAGCTGAAGGCCATCCAGGTGAGGCGCACCTGCTGGGAGATGGGCTGGTTGCTGGCTCCCCAGAGGAGTTCACATCCTGTGAGCCTCTGGACTGAGAGCCTGTCCCCCCTCAGTAGTCCTACGAGATGACAATGACACTCCCATTGGGAGTTGGCTTGCCTTGGGCTTCTGGGGCCCCGAACACCCCTGGGGGCTCAGGGGCCCTTTTCTGGCAGCCTCCGTAGTCCTAGCTTGAGAAATCCCTTTCCCGGAACCCCTGCAGACCCCCACCGTCCTCCCGGTGGACAAACCCCCTTTCCACAAGCCTGTGGGACTTTAAGTCGGCCTCTGGCCACGGAAGTCCACTCCCATGGATTCCCCCGGATCCCTGGGCTATATCCCTTTGCCCTGAGAAACTCTACTACAAGCGTCTGGACCCAGGGCTGTTTCCTCTCATAAGCCTCTGGAAGTTATTTCCATTCCTCTGAGCCAAGATAGCTTTCCCGGTGAACGCCTGGGCTCAATTCCTGGCACCTGATCTAGAGCTTCTGTAAACCCTGTAAAAGCATCGGGACTTACGACTTCTCTCGACCACCGGGGCTTTCTCCGCCGGTTTATACCAAGAGCCTTCAGGGGCTTAGCAGAACGCCTTTGCAGAACTACATCTCCCTGAAGCCTCTGCGCGGTCCTGGCGAGGATTCCCCGCCTCCGCACGATCGCGGGCGGGCTTCTGGGCAGTGGACTACATCTCCTAGGAGCGCCTGGGGCGCAACTCCGCCAGCACTCAGCCTGGGATGCCCCGGGGCCTGCTGGGAATTGCAGTGTGACTGTCCTCTCACGCTCTGCTTCCCTTGCCCTGCAGTATGGAGGAAAAGCCCACGAGTGGATGCTGCCGGTGTGATGCTGCAGACCGTGCCCGGCCACCGCGCGGATCCACCGGCCTGTAGCATCTAATCCCAGCCGGTTCATCGTCACCTCCCCACCAATGGTTCTCCTGAAGTGCAATAAGTAAAAAGGCCGGGGGGGCCCCCGACGCCTGGGTCTCTGCGCCCCCTCGTGGTCCCTACACTCCCAAAGCTATAAGGGCCGGACCCAGGCGTCTGGGCTCCTAGCTGCGTCTCTCAGGCCTGGGGAATTGGGATTCCCCGCTGCTCTGTGTGTTGAGGGGTCAAGTCAACTCCTTGGCCCCGACTCCGCACCTCTCTCTGTTCTATTCTCAGGCTGGATCTCCCAAGTGCTGCCCTTGATTTTTTTTTTTTTCTCTTTTGCTGCAATTTTGAAATAAAACACCAAAAAACAAGATATTAGCCGTCATCTCCAGTGATGCAACAACTCAGGGACTATAGGGTCATAACCAGGTGTCGCGGTCCTCGGCCCGTTCATTTTCAGTCCTCGCTCCCAACGCCCTGGCGGTTTCTCTGACGTGGGAGATGCTTCCGCTTCATCACAAATTGGACTTAGCTTCTTCCCCTGCTAACCCGCACCTCCCCCCTCCCGGGGGACTTCCCACCCTGGGGACAGGCTCACTGTAATGTGAAGTCACGGGGCTACCCTTAGAGTGAAGAAGGGAATTTGGGGGTATATATATTCACATTTCAGAGAACACTTTTTAGAGAGCAATTCTTTTAAAAAGAATTTCCTAATAACTGTGACCTTGAGGGAGGGAAGTG
The DNA here is from genome assembly GCA_004026765.1 of Micronycteris hirsuta. Taxonomy (NCBI): domain Eukaryota; kingdom Metazoa; phylum Chordata; class Mammalia; order Chiroptera; family Phyllostomidae; genus Micronycteris; species Micronycteris hirsuta. The sequence goes on along the minus strand of PVJI01001535.1, from coordinate 54,471 downwards.
AGGTCATCTCCCTTAGCCTCAGTTTTCTCATTAAGAAAAAATTAATTGACTGATTTCGGAGAGAGAGAGAGGAGTGGAGAGAGAAAAGCAATAACTTATTGTTTCACTTGTTTATGGGCTCATTGGTTACTTTTTTACTTTTTTTTAATAAGATATTTTATTTATTTTTAGAGAGAGGGGGAGGGAGGGAGAAAGAGAGGGAAACATCAATGTATGGTTGCCTCTCATGTGGCCCCCACTGGGGACCTGACCCACAACCCAGGCATATGCCCTGACTGGGAATTGAACCAGCGACCCTTTGGTTCCCAGCCCGCGTTCAATCCACTGAGCTACACCATCCAGGGCTCATTGGTTAATTTTCGTATGTGCCCTGATAGGGGTAGAACCTACAACCTTGGCATATGGGGATAATGCTTTAACCTAACTGAGCTGCTTTCTCATTTTTTAAAAAAGACTTTGCTTATTTTTAGAGGGGAAGGGAGGGAGAAAGAGAGGGACAGAAACATCAACGTGTGGTTGCCTCTCTCAAGCCCCCTACCAGGGACCTGGCCTGAAACCCAAGCATGTGCCCTGACTGGGAATCGAACCAGCTGAGCCACACCAGCCAGGGCTGTTTTCTCATATTTTAAATGAGGATAGTAGTACTCATCCATTAAGTCCAAATAGAATTAAATGAATTATTCCATGTTAGATGCTTAGAACAAAACCTGGTGTTATAATATTGTGCTTATTTTTGACAATTGAATTTGCCTTATGATTTTCTAGCTTTATTCAAAAGGTTGTCCAATTCTGTGAGAAAATGAATATCTGTAAAGATTGGCTGTATTTAATTATATCATCCATAGGAGACTTAATGGTTTCAGAAAATTGGTTTTCTTCAAAATATTTTAAGTCCTCTTCATGCTTAAGGATGTTCTTCATTTGAAAATAACTAATATACACTAAGTGGAAAGAACTAAAATGTGAATTTACATTTAATTTAGTAATCAGAATTCTAAAAAATTTACCAAAATATTTTTGGATTCGTATACTAAAACCACTTGAGATATTTGATTTTCTGAATATAAAAGCTTTAATTTCACTCACCATGTCTAACAGTACTGCATTTGGATGTGAACATTTTTGTTGGTTTCTAAAAAAACCCACTAGTTCATAATAAGTCCCCCCCCCCACCAAAAAAACACACAGATCAGTCTAACTGTGAATGCTAAATACCAATTCTAAGTTAATGGCCTAATCAAGAATATAAATAAGCTCTGGCTGGTGTGGCTCAGTGGGCTGGGCATCTCTCACAAGCCCAGGGGTCTGCGGTGGGGTTTCAGGTCAGGGCACATGCCTGGGTTGTGGGCTAGGTCCCCAGGGTGGGGTGTGCAGGAGGCAACCACACACTGATGTTTCTCTCCTCTTTCTCCCTTCCCCTCTCTCTAAAAATGAAATGTAAAAAATCTTTAAACAAAAAAAATTAATAAAATCAATTCTATGTTCTATGCAGGAACACGTAGCACATAAAAATAGTGGTGATAATAAAAAATATTTACATATGTGCATCTCTTCCTTGTTGTAAGGAAAAATAATGGACAATAAGATTAAATTGAGGCTCCCGGGAAAAGAGCTAAAGGAGTTCATCACCACCAACCAGTACTGCGAGGAAAGTTAAAGGGACCTCTTTAAGAAGAAAAAAAAAAAAAAAGCCCAGCTGGTGTGGCTCAGTGGATTGAGCGCGGGCTGGGAACCAGGCGGTCCCAGTTCGATTCCCAGTTGGGGCACATGCCTGGGTTGCAGGCCAGGTCCCCGTGAGGGCCATGTGAGAGGCAACCATACATTGCTCTTTCTCCCTTCCTTCTCCTCTCTCTAAAAAAATAAAATAAATAAATAAAATCTTAAAAAAAAAAGAAGAAAAAAAATATGTGCAAATCCTGTATCTGACAAGCACCTATCTGTTCTGTTGTGTCGCTGAGTGGATTTAGGCAAAGCGACTCCGTCTCTGGGCCTCAGTTCTCCCATCCATAAAATGGAGATAATAACAGCACCTCTCTCGCAGGCTTGTTGGGAGGATTAAATAGGAACAGTTGTGTGGTCCCGCTGTCGGACCAGCAGGCCAGGGAGGCTCTGGACCACCAGGGGGCGCCACAACCCCACACACTGAAAGTTGGGGGCGTGGCCGAGACAAAGCAGTGGGAACGGGCCTCACTAACAGGTACCGCGTCTCAGGTGATCCAACTACCCCTCCCCACCCTCGCCCAGGAACCTTCGGGTTTGCTCCGGACCGCAGAGAGGGAATTAAATCACTGGTATCACTTGGGAGATTCCAAGGGTTTGGGGGGCTCTGTGCCAAATGTATTTCTTAGTATAAATCACAGGAACCGTTCCCACTGGGGCTTTTAGGACTAAAGCTATCAGCGTGCCCAGCTTTAGCATATATTGATCAGCAGATAAACAGTTGTCACATTAATTAATTCACGCCCCCAACCTGTGCTGGAGGGCTTTGGATGCTGGCCAGCCCTTGGCGTTTCCCGTTTGGTTTTTATTTTTAGTTTAATTAGGTGCGTGTGTGTGTTTATTTTGTCTTTCCATTCTGGTGTGGTGCTGATTTTTTTTTTAAAGCTTTTATTTATTTATTTTTAGAGAGAGGGGAAGGGAGGGAGAAAGAGAGGGAGAGAAACAGCAATGTATGGTTGCCTCTCACGTGGCCCTCACTGGGGACCTGGCCTGCAACCCAGGCATGTGCCCCGACTGGGAATCGAACTGGAACCCTCTGGTTCCCAGCCCTCGCTCAATCCACTGAGCTACACCAGCCAGGGCTGGGTTTTTTGTTGTTGCTGTTGTTGTTTTTAAATCCTAACTCGAGGACATTCCTTGCTTTTAGAGAGAGAGGAAGGGAGATAGGAAAGGAGAGAGAAGCATTGATTGGTTGCCTCCCATACGCGCCTGGACAGGGGATCCTTTGCGCCCAGACCAGGATGGAACCTGCAAGGCTTTGGTTATGGGACAGCGCTCCAACCACTCAGCCACTCGGCCAGGGCTGTGGTGCTGGTTAGTTAAAAACCAACTTTAGCCCAAACCGGTGTAGCTCAGTGGATTGGGTGTTTTCTGCAAAAGCACGTGCCTAGTTTGCGGCCAGGTTCCCACTTCGGGGTGTGTGAGAGGCAACTGAGCTCCATGGCTTTGCACACTCAGTTTTCTCTGCCCCGCTGCCTCTGTGCCAATTAGACTTTACATGAAGGAGAAATAAAAATCAGTAGCTTAAACCACTGATATTTCAGAGCTCATTTGCTTCTGTGGTTAACTAATACAGGAATCAGTTACCTCTGAAACAGGATGCGGAAGTTTAAACTGAACACGTAACCCTTTGTGACTTTGCTGTGGGCATATATAACTTTGATAAAAAGAATAAATATGAAAGCGAGGAAACAAAACACCCCATCAACAAAAAAGAAGGAAGGAATGGGAAAAAAAAAAGCTGAATCAACTCCAAATGGATCAAAGATTTCAGGGTAAGATATGACACCATGGAAGAACGAGACATAAACGTCGAAAGTCCCTTTACAATCTGAATGTGGAGAAAAACCTTTGAACTCAGAATCCAAAAGCCATAAAACACGGATACGTTTCATGGAAATGCATGAAAATGGAATCACACATTCTTCCTCTTCCCTTTCCTTTTCTTCCCGAACAACAGTCCTGGGGCCCGTGGGTGGGGAAGGCAAGGCCAGCCTCAGGTAGGTGTGGGGACCTTAGTGCGGTGAGGAGGGCATCTGCTCATAGGACAGCTCAGCACAAAGGGACACTCCCAAGTAGGGGGGGTCGTTGGTGCTGGGAGAGGGGCCACGGGCTCGGGGGGGTGAAAACCCACGCTGGATGGCCAGGGTTTGGGTGGGGGCCGAGGAGGGGAATGAGGAACACACAGGGGCATTAATCAAAGAAGGAAGTTAAGGAAGATGGACGTCAGATTTCCCACTGCCGGAGAACGGGGGCGTAATTACGGCAAGGGAGCAAGCAAGAGGAGCTGGACTTGAACTGTGTGTGTCGTTATACGAAAGTAGGTCCCGGCCGGGCAGCCCTGTGGTCAGAGCGTCTTCTCAGCACGCCAAGGTTTGGAGTTCCACGTCAGCACACGTACAGGAGCCAACGGGTGAACACATCAGTAAGTGGAGCAACAAATCGACACTTCCCCCTCCTCCCCATTTCCTCTCCTTATCTAAAATCAATTTAAAAAGTTAGGCCGGAGCTCCAGTGGCGCAATCGGTTAGCGAGCGGTACTTATAAAATCAATTTAAAAAGTTAAAAATATATGTACATAAACAGAAATGGGAATATGTGAATGTATATATACTTAATATATATGTGTGTGTATATACAGACCTAATATATAGATGTGTATATATATATATATATACACTGAATCTCACAAAATAGGGTGGCTGGGTTAAAGGATACATTTATGATGTTACAGATGGTACCAAATTGCCCTCTCTAAAGCTCACAAGTTGTCCAAATATATATCCGATAAAGCATTTACAAGGTTATCCAGCATAGCGCTCCTTGATGTGGAAAGCGACTGGAAAGAGCTCAAGTGTCTATTAACAGGAAAGTGACTTATTGTTATTTTACTGTTTGTGGTTTTAACAACTGAATCTAAAAAACAAAAACGAACTAAGCAAACAACTAGAACAGAAACAGAATCACAGAAATAGAGATCACATGGAGGGTTATCACCCGGGAAGGGGAGGGGAGACTGGGGGAAAGTACAGGGAATAAGAAGCGTAAATGGTAGGTACAAAACAGACAGGGGGAGGTTAAGAACAGCATGGGAAATGGAGAAGCCAAAGAACTTGTATGTGTGATCCATGGACATGAACTGAGGTGGGGGGAATGGTGTGGCTCAGTGGATTAAGCCAGTCTGTGAAACGAAGGATTGAAGGATCGCCAGTTCGATTCCCAGTCAGTGGACATGCCTGTGTTGCAGGCCAGGTCCCCCGTTGGGGTGACCACAGACCACCACCGTCCATAGAGGATCAACTGGGCAAGAGCAGGGTGGCGGTGCTCTGACGTGCTCTGTAGCTGTCCACTGGGTGCTTTGGCCCTGGGCTTTCCCAGGTGTTGCAGGCCAAGGTCAGCCCCCACCTGTGTCTCACCCGGGGCCACCCTGCCTGAGCTGTGAAGACCGAGCTATACCAGCCAGGGCGATGTATCCCCTTTTTAAAAAAAAAGATTTTATTAGGCCCTGGCTGGTGTAGCTCAGTGGATTGAGTGCGGGCTGGGAACCAAAGGGTCACGGGTTTGATTCCCAGTCAGGGCACATGCCTGGGTTGCAGGCCAGGTCCCCAGTGAGGGCCATGTGAGAGGCAACCATGCATTGCTGTTTCTCTCCCTCTCTGTCTCCCTCCCTTCCCCTCTCTCTAAAAAGAAATAAAATCTTAAAAAATAATAATAATAAAATAAAAAAAGATTTTATTTATTTGTTTTTAGAGATGGAGAAAGAGAGGGAGAAAAACCAATGATGTGGGAGAGGAACATCGATCGGGATCGGTTGCCCCTCCCACATCCCCAGCCAGGGGCCTGGCCCCCCACCCAGGCACGTGCCCTGACCCGGAATCAAACCTGCAGCCTCCTGGTCTGCATTCCTGCGCCCAGCCCACTGCGCCGCCCCAGCCAGGGCGACTTAGCCTCTTGTTACTGTTTTCTATGGTTAATATTTACATGGACTTACCCACCTGTTTACCGATTTCCTTGTTCCAGTTCCGCCTGGCTGCTGACCCTTTCCTTCCAGCTTCAGTTTGCTTCTTTGTAAACTACACTTGTCGGCAGTTCTTTCAGGGTGGAATATAGCGTAACCGTTTTTCAGAGTTTACTTGTCTGAAAACGTCTTCATTTTGTCCTCATTCTTTAAAGCTGGGGTGGCTTGTGTTCAAGCCTGGGTTGACAATTAGTTTCTCCCCGCGTGACAGAGACTTCTGACTTCAGGCTCTCATTTTCACTGTGGACAGTCGGCGGTCACTCTCATGGTGTTTCCTTGGTCTGCAAGGTTTCCACTCCCTGGCTTTTTTTTTTTCCTAAGATATTATTTATTTATTTTTAGAGAACGGAAGGGAGGGAGAAAGAGAGGGAGAGAAACATCAATGTGTGGCTGCCTCCCATCGCCCCCCACTGGCAACCTGGCCCACAACCCAGGCATGTGCCCTGACTGGGAATCGAACCAGGGACCCTTTGGTTCGCTGGCAGGCCGGCACTCAATCCACTGAGCCACACCAGCTAAGGACCACCCGGCTTTTTAAAAAGGTCTTCTCTGTGTCTTTGGCATTCCATAGATTCACCAGAATATGCATAGGTGTGTATTTCTTTTTGTTCTGCTCAGGATACTTTGTGCTTCCTACATGGAAGATTTCATGTCTTTCGTTAAATCTGGAAGTTGTTTTTTTCTCTAAATTTGAGAGGGGGAGGGAGAGATGGATTAGGTGTTCCACTTATTTATGCATTCATTGGTTGATTCTTGTATGTGCCATGGTGGGGGATTGAACCTGCAACCTTTGTGCATGGAGACTATGCTGTAACCAACAGAGCTACCTGGCCTGGGCACCATTATCTTCTAGAAGTTTATCTCACCCTTCATCTCTCTATATTTTCTTCTAGAAGTTTATTGGAACTTTTCATTCCATTTCCATTCCTCTTAATTTCTTCTTCAGTTTTCCAGCAACTAGATTTTATTTATTTTTAGAGAGGAGAAGGGAGGGAGAAAGAAAGCGAAAGAAACATCAGTGTGTGGTTGCCCCTTGCGCGCCCCCTACTGGGGACCTGCCCTGCAACCCAGGCATGTGCCCTGACTCAGAATTGAACCGGCGACCCCTTGGCTCGCAGGCCAGCACTCAATCCACTGAGCCACAGCAGCCAGGGCTGAATGTGTTTATTTTGTAACTGCCCATATTGCAGATCTTAAGCTTTCTTTGAGATGTACGTTTTGATTTCAAAGTTGACCAAAGGCTTTCCATTGAAGCCAAAGAGACCAGGTTTCTGGGTCTGCTGCGGAAAACAGAAACCACTCCAGGTATTTCAAATACAGGGACCTTGTTAAAGGGAATTGGTTACCAGAGTGCCAGGCGGTTGGAAGAGGAAAAGGCGATTCTTGAGATAGCAGACGTAGCGGTTACCAGGAGCAGCTCAGGCCCCTGTGGACTGTCGGACGTGGAGGATTGGTCCCTGCAGGGTAGAACTCTTTAGGGAGGGGATCCAGGCAGCTGGCACTCTGACTTCCAAGTCGGCATGGTCAGTGGGGGGTGCGGTGCCTCCGTCCGAAGGCTGCACACCCTGCTGGTGTTGAAAATGGCAACAGGACCGGGACCTGGAGCGGTTGCCGCTGTGGCTGCTCACCAGATGCAGCAGGTGGAGGTGCCTCTGGCGCCTCCCTCCTAGTCTCCTGAACAGGCCTCCCCGCCACTCTCCTTGGTTTGCAAAGGGGCGCAGAGTTGGAAAGTGGTCTTCATGCTAAAGTGACAGCAGCCAGTCTCACCAGAACAAGCGGAGGGAACACGTGCTCACCCCGGGTGTGGAATGAAGAAGAGATGGTCCAGCCCTGGCCGGTGGCTGGAGCATCATCCTGCGCATGAAAAGGTTGTGGGTTCGATCCTGGTCGGGGCACGTACGGAAGGCATCTGATGTCTCTCTCATCAATGAACACATCCTCAGGTGAGGATTTAGAAAGCAAAGTAAACATTCCGCACCTTTCGAGGAGCAGGCCCCTGAACAAACAGCGGGTCAGCGTTCTCGCCTCTCAGCCTATTAAAACGATATGCCTCTCCCTGGCTGGTGTGGCTCAATGGATTGAGTGCCGGCCTACAAACCAAAGGGCTGCTGGTTCGATTCCCAGTCAGGGCACATGCCTGGGTTGCGGGCAGGTTCCCCCGTAGGGGGCGCACGAGAGGCAACCGCTCATAGATGTTTCTCTCCCTCTCTTTCTCTCTGCCTTCTCCTTTCTCTAAAAACAAATAAAAATAAATCTTAAAAAAAGAAACAAGATGCACTGGCTGGCGTAGCTCGGTGGATTGAGCGCGGGCTGTGAACTAAAGGGTCATGGTTTGATTCTCAGTTGGGGCACATGCCTGGGTTGTGGGCCAGGTCCCTGGTGGAGGCCACATGAGGGGCAACCACACATAGATGTTTCTCTCACCCTTTTTCTCCCTCCCGTCCCTTCTGTCTAAAAACAAATAAATAAAATCTTAAAAAAAAAAAAGAAAAAAGAGTAGAGGTGTTGAGGAAACACGTGTACATCCATGGTGCCAGCACTTTTGTAACTGTGTAATGTAAGAAACCAACCCAGCAATCTGATCGGCCCTGCTCCGCTACTTGTCCCTCCTTGAGGGTATTTAAAGCATCTGTGAGAATCTGTTCTATTAGACTTGTGAAAAATATGAGCAAAATGGTATTATTGGTTTTATTCTATTCAAGGCACCTTTTACCCACAAGTTACTGGTATTTTTCAAGTTTGTTTTAAAGAAAAAAAAATGTAGCTGACATGCAATGTTACATTAATTTTAGGCGTATGACACAGCAACTAGACATTTATATAACTTACACAGGGATCACCCCAATAAGGTTGGCACTCACCTGACGCTGTGCGTAGTTAGTACGAGGCTGGTGACTATGTTTCCTGTGCTGTACCTCATGTCCCCGTGACTGTGTTTTATGACTGGCAATTTGTACTTCCTAATCCCTTCACTCTCAGTGAAAGGAATCTGAGATCACAGACTTCGTTACATGTCATCGGTTAAAATCCCAGTGAGTGTTCAAATGTTTGGGGACATCTAAAATTGTGAAATTCATGGCTGGCTATTTTTAGCTGTGGAAGGAGTCAGTGAATATTTAGAGGAAAGCTGATTGCTTAAAAACTGATTAATTATTACCAAAAAAACAAATAGCTGGGAATAGTTGTGTCCATACCCAAAAGCTCTGCTGACATAAAAAAAAAAAAAAAGATTTTACCATGATCTTTTCAACAAATAGTGCTGGGAAAACTGGATACCCACATGCAAAACAATGAAGGGGGCCCTGGCTAATGTGGCTTAGTGGACTGAGTGCCAGTCTGCGAACCAAAGGGTCACTGGTTCGATTCCCAGTCAGGGCACATGCCTGAGTTGCAGGCCAGGTCCCCAGTAGGGGGCGTGTGAGAGGCAACTACACACTGACATTTCTCTCCCCCTCTTTCTCCCTGTCCTAACAATAAATAAATAAAATCTTTTTTTAAAAAATGAAGGGGAGCCCGGCTGGTGTGGCTCAGTGGATTGAACGCGGGCTGGGAGCCAGAGGGTCCTGGTTCGATTCCCGGTCGGGGCACATGCCTGGGTTGCGGGCCGGGTCCCCGTGAGGGCCATGTGGGAGGCAACCATACATTGTTCTTTCTCCCTCCCTTCTCCTCTCTCTGAAAATAAATAAATAAAATCTTTAAAAAAAAAAAAAATGAAGGGGAACCCTTACCTTACGTGTTATGCAAAAATTAACTCAAATTAAACCAGCAACCTAAATGTAAGACCTAAAATGATAAAACTCTTAAAAGAAAGCTTCTCTGGGGGAGAAACCTTCATGCCATTGGATTTGGCAATGATTTTCAGCAACATCACGAGCAACAAAAGTAAAACTAGGTAAATTGGACTCTATCCAAATTTAAAACTTGGATTGTTAGTCAAAGAACGGAGTGGGAGAAAAAACTTGCAATCATACATTTGACAAGGAATTAATGGCCAGAATATATAAAGAACTTTTGCAACTCAACCACAACAAAAACCAATAACCTGATTTTAAAAATGGGCAAGAGACTTGAGTAGACTTTTCTGCAAAGGAGATAATACACACACGCACGTCACGGACACAGGGCCCCGGCCGGTGGCTCAGTTGGTTGCAGCATCTCCGGGTTCAACGAAGGTTGTGGGTTTGAGCTCCAGTCGGGGCGCGTATGGGAGGCAACCAATAGATGTTTCTCTCTCACATCAACATCTCTCTCTCTCCCCCCACCCTCTTGTTCTAAAATCAATAAAACAAATCCTCATGTGAGGATTTAAAAAAAAAAATCTTGAACTGTCCTTTTTCCCCTGACCGGTCCGCACTCCGGCCGTTGCTGGGCGGGGCTGCCCAGGGTTGCGCAGCGTTTCTGCGGGCGTTTGCCACGTGCCTCGGCTCCTCATAAATTCTGTGACTTTGGAGTATGAACTCACCCAGGACTTCCTCTGTGATATCTCAGTCGGGTGGCATCTCTCCAGAGAGACCTTTGCTTCGGCCAGAAGTCCTGGGCGATCGCTAGTCCCACCGCTATTCCATCAGGTTCCCAGACCCAGGCACCCGGTCCCCGTGCGGCGGTGCGGGGGGCGCACGGTTTTCCACAGAGGGTCCTCCCCCTCCCAGAGCCCAAACGGCGACAGGCGTCCTCCTGATGTTTTCTTAGCGCAGTTTGGTGGATTGTGTGTGCGAATGTGGTGAGATACACACATAACATGTACCATTTTAGGCATTTTTTAAAATTTAAAGCTTTTAATTTTTAGTACGTATTTATTGACTTTAGAGAGAGGGGAAGGGACAGAGAAAGAGAGGGAGAGAAACAGCCATATGAGAGAGAAACATTGGTCGGTCGCCTCTAGTATGTGCCCTGGCGGGGAAACGCAGAATTGAACTGGCGACCTTTCGCTTTGTTAGGGCCCGATTTAAGCAATTTTAAGTGTACAGTTCAGTGGCATTAAATTCATTCACATTGTTATGTGGCCATCACCCGTCTGCAGAACTTTCTCATCCTCCCAAATGGAAACTGTGCCCATTCAACAGCCTTCCATTCCCTGTCTTCCCCCAGCCCCTGGCACCCACCATTCTACTTCCTATTTGCATTTCTATTTTATACTTCTTTTTTTTAATGTTGTAATATTTTTAAAAGATTTTGTTTATTTAGCCCCGGCTGGTGTAGCTCAGTGGATTGAGCGCGGGCTGTGAACTAAAGTGTCGCTGGTTTGATTCCCAGTCGGGGCACATGCCTGGGTTGCAGGCCAGGTCCCCAGTGGGGGCCATGTGAGAGGCAACCACACATTGATGTTTCTCTCCCTCTCTTTCTCCCTTCCCTTCTCTCTAAAAATAAATAAATAAACAAAATCTAAAAAAAAAGATTTTGTTTATTTATTTTTAGAGAGAGGGGAAGTGAGGGAGAAAGAGAGGGAGAGAAACATCAATGTGTGGTTGCTTCTTGAGTACCCCCTACTGGGGACCTGGCCCACAATCCAGGCATATGCCCTGATGAGGAATCGAACCAGTGACCCTTTGGTTCTCAGGCTGGTGCTCAGTCCACTGAGCCACACCAGCCAGGGCTCTAAATATTTCTTTATAAGTGAACTCATACAGTCTCGGTCCCTGTGTGTCTGGCTTCTTTTCTTGCACTTAGCAAAATGTGCGTGCGTGTGTGTGCGTTTATTCTTACCAGAGCGCATGCCTATTGAATTTAGAGAGAGGAGAACGGAGGGAGGGAGCGAGGGAGAGAAACATCGATGTGAAAGAGAAGCTTCGACTGCTTGCCTCCCATATGTATGTGCCCCATCTGGGGACCGAGCCCTCCCTGCACCCAGGCATGTGGCCTGCCCTGACTGGGAATAGAAACTGCAACCTTTCCAGGGTATGGGTTGTTGCTTTAGCAAAAGGACACACACAAGTCAGGGCTAGCTGAATGTTTGCAAGGTTCATCCGTGTGGCGGCGTGCGTCAGGATGCCCTTCTTCTTTTAAAAAAAAAGAAATTATTTTTATGTACCCACAATTGTTTTAATCCTCACACCCAAGGACATTTTTAAAAAGAGCTTTTAGAGAGAGGATGGGAGAGAGAAACATTGATCCGCAGCCTCCCCCATGCGCCTGGGACCAGGGACTGAACCCACAACCTCGGGGCATGTCCTGACCAGGAATCGAAACCCCCACCTTTCAGTTATGGGATGATGCTACAGCTAACGAAGCTGATCGGCCAGGGCGGAATTTCCCTCCCTTTTAAGGTGGAATAATATCCCATTGGATCCAGGTTGGCAGGATTTTAACCACCTGCCATTCGCTGAAGGGGTGGCCCTTGGGGTTTTGCCTTGAAATGCATGTTCCTGGCCCAGGAAACTGCAGGTCAGTTCCCATTTCCACTCCGAGTTCCACCTGTTTCTCAGGGTTTCTATTTCCCTCTCGTCCCGTTCCCTTCTGCTCCTTTCATGTTTTCTTTCTTTCTTTCTTTCTTTCTTCCTTCCTTTCTTTCTTTCTTTCTTTCTTTCTTTCTTTCTTTCTTTCTTTCTTTCTTTCTTTCTTTCTCTCTCTCTCTCTCCCTCTCCCTCTCCCTCTCCCTCTCTCTTTCTTTCTTTGGTTGGGGTGGGGCAACCAAGAGATTTCTCCTCCTTCTTATAAGCTCATCCCTGCATTTTTTTTTGGAGGGGGGGCTGCAGTGCTATATAATTTAACTTGATATAATTTTGAACTTACAGAAGATGTCAACCCTTGTACAAAGAAGTCCGCATATTTTTTACCCTGGTTCCCCCGTTCTTGACATTCCTGTCCCCATTTGCTCTACTGTTCACTTATTATCTTCATATGTTTACATTTCCAGAACTATTTGAGATAACATTGGCAATACCATGTTCTTTTGTCCCTAGATACGTGGGTGTGTATTTGCTAAGGACAAAGGTGTTCTTCCTACTAATCACAGTACAATGGTCAAAATCAGAAACTTTAACGTGGGTAAATCACTACAATCTAACGTACAGAAGGCATTCAAATGTCATCGAGTGCCAGACGGATGTCCAGGACAGGACATGCCCCCCCCCCCCCAACTGTGTTTCGTGCGGCTGTCTCTCTGGTCTCCGTTCTTGGGGACAGTACCTCAGTCTTTCTCTTTCTTGACCTTGACATTTCCAGAGTCAAGGCCAGTTGTTTGGCAGTAAGTTCCTTTATTGGAATTTGTTTGATGTTTCCTTGCTATTAGATTCAAGTTAAAAAGCATAGCTTTTTTTTGTTTGTTTTTTAAAAGATTTTATTTATTTTTAGACAGAGAGGAAGGATGAGAGAAAGAGAGGGAGAGAAACATCAATGTGTGGTTGCCTCTCGCATGCCCCGCCCCCCAGCCTGCAACCCAGGCATGCGCCCTGATCGGGAATCCAACCGGTGACCCTTTGGTTTGCAGGCCGGCACTCAAGCCACTGAGCCACACCAGCCAGGGCAGCATAGTTATATATATATGACAGAAAAATGGAGTGAGGGAGGGAGAGAGAGAGAAAAACATCGGTTGGTTGCCTCCCATATAAGCCCCGACCAGGAATCAAACCCACAGCCCAAGTACGTGCTCTGATGGGGGATCGAACTGGAGACCTTTTGGTTTATGGGACAATGACCCAACCAACTGAGCCACCCAGTTAAGGCAGCAGCACAGTCTCTTAGCCCTTCTACGTGCCACCCCCGAAAATCCCACGTGGAACAAACAGGAGAGCACAAGTTCGCCCAGGACGTCTTCCACGTAGGCAGCTGACAGCGCGGCTCCGCCCACCCCGAGACATAAACGGGTGGGGTCGGGCCAGCACCAGCGCAGGGAGCAAAGGAAGCCAAGGAAGCCGCAGAAGGTGCTGTGGAGGCTGGCGTCCCCAGCGGTCCTCTGCCCGGGAGGGGGCGTGTGCCTTGTTCACGCGATACATTCGTGTATCGTGATCCGATTGCCCTGTAGCTGTCAATCGCGGTGCTGCTCTCACGCTGCCTAGTTCTCCCCTCTTTTTGGTGTTTGGACAAAGCGCCCCTCTCGTGAAGCCTGTCCTTGATGGTCATTACATTCCAATGCCCATGAGCACCTGGGTAGAAACATTCAGACCTTCAAGTCCTCTTCCTGAGATCCAGGACTCCCCATCTCCAGTCCCCCCACCCTCAGACCAAATGTCTGGGCCCCTAGCCCCTCCTCCCTCAAACTAGAGTATCCAAGTTCCTAGTCCCTTGTTCTCCTGGGACTCCCATGTCCAGATGTCCAGCCCTCTGGTCCTTCAGGACCCAAGAGTGTCATCCTAGCACCACTAACATCCCCAGGATCCAAGAGATCTGCCCTAGCGCTGAGGACCAAGATGTTGTCCCATTTCTAGTGCTGAATGAACCCAGAAAACTACATCTCCCATGAGGCTGTAGGCCTGCGGTGTCCTTAAATATAGTTCCCTGTTTTAAAAAAGTCCCGTTATTGTGGTACCTCTGAGAAATAGTTCCACAACATGAACAGGAGGTTGGGGGTAGAATAGATGGGGATAAGCTCTGTCCTGTCCAAGGGCAGGGGTAGTCCAGAGTCCCTGAGGACACCTCGTGGGAACAGAAAGCTGAGGCCCGGTGCGGAGGAGGCTGGGACTTTGTCACATCCTTTCAGCCATGGGAGCCAGGGGGCTCTGGGGGTCAACAGGGGAAGGGAAAGCAGATTCCGTTTCCTTCCTCAAACACACACACGCTCACTCTGACCTTTCTTTTAGGCTCTTTTATTATTCCAAGCAAGAAAAGTAAAAACATAAATAAGATAAATAACCCAATAAATAAAGAGGAGACCCAATCATAAGTGGCCTGCGGTTTCTTCAGGACGTGTAGCTGGGGCTTTGACCCTGCGAAGGCCACACCATGTTCAGGGGGTCCGAGGAGCTCACGTCCAGGGGGCAGGGGGCTGGGACCCCTGGACTCTCCGGTGGCGGTGCTGGGGGCAGGCCTGGCAGCGGCAGGAAGCGGGCGGGTCCCCAGCGGGGCAGGTCCCAGGATAGGGAGTCATGGGGGGGCAGGCGGAGTGGGAGGCCCCAGGCCTCGGACTGGTACACGTTGTACCCGTCCTCCAGAAGCATCTCCTGGAAGCTGCAGGCCTGGGGGTCGAAGTGGAGCTGAGGAGACAAGACCAGAGATCAGAGACACCGCCACGCCTCCTGCCGCAGGACCCAGGGGTCCTGGCCTCCCACCCCAACCTCTAGGACACCCCTGGGCAGTCCTGCAAGGCCCACTTCCTGCCCCCACCTCCCAAAGAGGAACATTCTGGCCCAGGGAACAGTCAAAGCTCTCCCAGACCAAGCCAGGGGGAGGGGGGGGGTCTGGCTACCTGCTCAGGCCATGTTCATAGTGGAGGTTCCCTCAGTGACCCCGTGACCCGCATGGGCCAGACACGTAGAAGCCTGTGGGGTCACCAAGGGTTACGAGACCCAAGACTGGGTCTTTCAGGCCACTGTGCCATTCAGCAGCCACGTGACTTGGGGCCAGGGGTGTCGCTGCCTGAGCCTCCATTTCCCCTTCTTGCAAATGCTGATGACAACCGCCCCACCTCCACGGGTTTCGGTGAGGTCGGGCCACGCAGAGGCCACAGACCCTGAGCCCGCCCAGGGCCGGTGGGGCCAGATGTGGCAAAAACGGTAGGGCTGGAGGAGGGCCGTCCTGGAAACTCACCGATCCATACAGGGTCCCATCTGGCCTCTGGCACAGGAACCTGGAAGTCTTGACTCCCAATATTTGAATGACACCTGGCTTTAGCGCTTTGAGCTCCAGGAGACCTGAAGGGAGAAAGTGGTCAGAGACTCAGAGGGCCTTTTCCCAGCCCCAGGACTGCAGGTCCTGGCCCCTCCCCCTCAGGCCACGGCCCCGCCCCCACACTCACTTTCTGGGCTCTGGCGGGCAGCCCCTGCCACTGTGCCATCAGCCCTAATCTCCAGGTGAGCCTCTGTCCCCTGGGCGTCATCCGTGTAGAGGTGCCGCTGCCGGACTTGGCTCCCAAATTGGAGGAGGGGGCTAGAGTCTGGGATGGGGTAGGCCTGGCAGGCTCCTAGCAGGAGAGCCAGCACAGGGACCCACAGTCCCGGGCGCTGGAACCTGGTCTTGTGCCAGCCCATCAATGGCTCACGTCTTCCGGCGAGGTCTGGAACTTGCAGTCCGAATCGCTACCGGGTACAGATGCTGTTTCAGATGCCGGCGGTCTGAGGGAGCAGATGCACGGATTGCCACTCAGGTGGTCCAAAGGCTCGTGGGTTTCCAGCCGACGGACACCCAAGTCTCTTGGGATAGATGCAGAAGCTCTGGAATTTATACCCTAACAGACCCGCCCAATCACCATCCGTTCACCTGACCTGTGATATTTGACCCACTTGGCAGGAGCAAGGATTCCACCGTGGCCAGGTCAGCCTGAACAGGTGATGCAATCAGGTGGTCCTTCCAGGTGGGGGCCCCGACTCCTGGGTCTGAGGGAGGAGGGGCTGGGGGCCTGGACCCCTGGGCTCATGGGTCTGAGAGAGGAGGGGTTGGGGGCCTGGATTCCTGGGCTCATGGGTCTGAGGGAGGAGGGGCTGGGGGCCTGGATTCCTGGGCTCATGGGTCTAAGGGAGGAGGGGCTGGGGGCCTGGATTCCTGGGCTCATGGGTCTGAGGGAGGAGGGGCTGGGGGCCTGGACTCCTGGGTCTGGAGAAGGAGGGGCTGGGGGCCTAGACTCCTGGGTCCAAGGGAGGAAGGGCGGGGGGGGGGGGCCTGGACCTCTGGATCTGAGGGAGGAGGGGCAGGGGGCCTGTCAACTGCCTGCCTCCCTCAATGACTTTTGCAGATTGTGTCCATCATCGGAATTTCTGCATCCCACCTGAATTTCTAGGTTTCTGGGATCAGAGCTGAGGATCCTCAGTCATAAGCAAATCAGTAAGTGACACAGGATCAAAGTGTTCTCTGCAAGGACACAGGTGTCCTGGTCCCCCTGAAGCCTCTCCCCTGACTGGGAGTCAACCTCCCATCTCAAGCTCACCAACCCCTGCGCAGGAGCTCGTGTAGCAACATGCAGGCCTCTTCTTCCTCCCTGATGCAATCCTGGCTGTTTCTTTCCCAAGAGAAGCTACTTCAGGCTCAGACAAGGTGCTCCCAGAATAGCCTGCGTGGGTGGGTGTCTCTAACTCCGAGTTGGCCGGCTGGTGAGCCAGGCTCCAGAGATGGAAGTTGTAAGACAGGCTAGTGAGCCAGGACAAGCGGAATGGGGAAACTGAGACAGTTAAACAAGCAGTTTGCAGCCAACTGGTAAACCCAGATGCCAAGTGGTTGGCAGCTACCTAATAAATTGTAACTTCCCTACACCAAGGACACCTAAGAGTAAATGGCTTGCGCTTCTCCTCCTCAGCCAGAGGGCCAATAGTCTAAACTGCCATACCCAGGGAGACAGCAGAGTCCTGTCTGTGCCAGCCACACCCAAGGATGGATGGAGTTAAGGGGGTAAGTCTTGTTTTGGCCATAATGCTGATGAATATTCTATTGGCCGCCCTTCCCAAGATCCCCCCAAGCCTCCAGCCTTTAAAATTCTTCAAAATGAAGGTTCTGGCAGGCTCTCCCTCCCGGGAGCACACCCACGCCATTCCCTTCCCCCTCTTCTCCCCTCTGCCGTTCCCCCACAGGCAGCATCTACGAAGCTCTAAAGCCCCCACGCAGCTTGCAACTAGGGAGCGATGGGCAGCGGGCAGCCCCTCCTAGGTTCAACCCCAACCCTGTCCCCAAGCCCTTAGCCCCTCTTTAAAAGTTTTTTAAATTGGCTTTAGAGAGAAAGGAAAGAAGGAAGGAAGGGAGAGGGAGAGAGAGAACCTTTGACCTGTGGCTCCACCTGTCCATGCATTCATGGGTCAGCCCTTGTATATGCTGACTAGGGATCGAACCTGCAACCTTGGTGCACTGAGATGATGCTGCATGTGCCAGGGCCCCAAGGCCCCCTTTTCTCTGGTTTCCTAGTGAGCCAAAATAGCCCAGCCCAGGCTCATTTCCCTACCTAATCCCCCTCTGGTTGCTCCCTCCATCCTAACCCCTTCCTTGTTTCACTGCCCCCAGCTTTAATAAACATACCCTCCTAGTCACCGGGACTGGCATTGTGGAATTTTTCCTACACAAAATCCAGAACCCACACGCTACCTGCCCACCCTAGGCAGACCCGCTCAGGGCCAGGCCCCCTGTCTGGTGGTAACAGTGAGACCCGGCATTTGGGCTGCCTGTCACTACCAAACCCAATAAGCAATGACAGCGATTGAATCTTTATGGGCGCTTTATTCAGATGGCCGGCAATCTGAGAAGATGGCGGGTTCATACCATACCAGACTGTCTTCTCTTCCCTTTCCAGGCCAACTTTTTTTTTTTGCTGTTGTTTGTTTGTTTTTTAAGATTTTATTTATTTTAGAGAGAGGGGAAGGGAAGGAGAAAGAGAGGGAGAGAAACAGCAATGTATGGTTGCCTCTCATGTGGCCCCCCACTGGGGACCTGGCTTGCAACCCAGGCATGTGCCCTGACTGGGAATCGAACCGGCGACCCTTTGGTTCCAAGCTCGTGCTCAATCCACTGAGCCACACCAGCCAGGGCCAGGCCAACGTTTTTTATACCAGGGAATAAACAAGGTGCGATAAGGGCTTTGAGATTCAGGGAGGATTGGGTGGAGGAAGCTGCAACATTCAAGTCCTGGGCAGTTAGCTGTTCCCAGGGGCAGGCGGTCGCCTGTTTCTCCCCCTGAAACTCAAAGGCTCAGATGCCTCCGCCTGTCCCCAGGCGGTAATCTTTAGCAGTGCCCCAGGAGGCCGGCTGTTTTCCCAGGAGCCAGGTCCGGCCTTCCCTGTAGTTTCTGAAACAAAAGCTTTAAAATATACATTACTTGCTAGGCTTCTAACTTTTTACCTTAAGCTAAAATTTTCCAACTCTTGAGTTCCCTATCACCAAGAGCCGGAAGGGAGTGAAGGATGGGCAATTTCTTGCAACCTAAGGGTGAAGAGAGTGGGCACCCCGTTCTGAAGGAGGAAGGTACCCCCGAGGGAGGACTTTTCTCAGTCTGAGGACTCTCAGAGCCAGCACTGCGTGTGGAGGAATTAAGATCAAGTGCCTGGAGAGTCCAGTCAAATTCCGGAGTCTTTGGTTCGGACTGCGGGAGCTGGGTGGGCGAGGCGGGCAGCCGCCTTCGGCAGTGGGAAACTGCACTGGTTGTGCAGGAGAGCAGGGGCGTTGTTCCCACGCTGGACTCCGGCCAGGTCCAGCAAGGAAGAGTTAACATCCACGGTGCTGGTCCCTTCACGTCCCTGGGAGAGGCTGCCTCAAGATGTGCCCGTTTAGGAAGTTAGACGCCAGACCCTAGAATCTCCTCAAAGGAGAGGCCTGAGGGACCTGACTCCGGCGGGGGCAGGGGTGTCAGCAGTCCCGGGTGGGCGCCGGGACACCCTCAGGTCGCTCTCTGAGAGCTGGAGGAGCCTGTGCATCCGCTTCTGCAGCAACCTGGCAAACAGGTTCCAGCCTCATGGGCAGGACGCGCTTGGGTTAGAACTGCACCGCTGCGCCCTGCCTCACGGGACCTGTGTCGGGGCCCCACCCCAAGCCACTGGGGCGAGGCCGGGCTGGGCACATCCAGGAACACTGGAGACGAGGTAAGCCCAGGCCTGGGAGAGGAGGGAGAGGTTGACGGATCGCCCGGGTCCAGCCCTGCAACTGGGCGTCGGATCTCCAGGTCCACAGAAGGATGCGTCTCCTGGGTGGCCAGGTAGGCTGGCTGGCCCGAAGCCCTCAGGCTGGCCCGAAGCCCTCAGGCTGGCCGATGCCGGGGAGAAGGGGGCTGGGACAGTGCCCCCGCCACGCCTGAGGGAAGGGGCGGGGCTCCCCCTCACCCCCACCTGCCTGGCCGGGGAGAGGCCGACACTGTGAACCAGTGCACCGCGCCCAGTGCGCTTGCTCCCCGAGCCCTGGCCACCGACTGGCTGTTGGAGGCGCGGAGCGCAGGCGGCGGGCCCGGACCCGGAGTCCCGGTTCTGGGCTGCCGGGTGTAGACTGCTCTCGAGGACAGCGCGCTCGGGCCCAGCCATGGCGAGGGGGTGCCCGCCACCCGCCAGGAGCTCAGGTTAGTGGGGAGGGCGGACACCCCACACCTGGCGGTCGCACTCCCAGCCTCTAACTTTCTGTGACCGGAGGAGTCACCTCCGCCCTCGCTCCCAGCTACTGCGCCTCCCAGAATCCAGATGCCTCGTCAGTCCTGGTCCTCCACTTTCTACTTGGCCTGCGGCTTCCTGTCGCCTCCGCAGTGGGTCGGTGGGACACGGGCCTTACAGGTGGGGGCGGTGACACCAGACCTGCAAGATGGGGGCCCCGGTGTGGAATCCTGGACTATTGCTCTCTTGGAAACCACGCTTTTCACCAGCCGCATCTCTGTACTCCCAAATTCCAAACCTCGAGCTTCTCCTCCCTTGGGTTCAGGAGTCCTGGATCCTGATCCCCTTTTCCCTCAGACCCGGAGTGCAAACCCCTAAGCCCCTCAGTCCTTCGGGCCTCTCCTCCCTGATGCCTCCCTCAGGCGCTGAGCTTCTGCTAACTCCTTCTTCCTCCCCTGCAGCCGCGTGGGTCCTCAGCCGACGGCACCTCTGTCTGACCTTCCTGCTAGTCTGCGTTCTTGCTTCGACCGCCTTCCTCCACATGTCCCAAGACCTCTTTCACGGTGTCCTGGATGTGCCCGTCCTGTTTGGGGACCGACACCCGGTGACAGGCCCCGTGGCCATCTTCTGCCTGTCGGGCGCTCCGGAGAGCCCCAACGCTTCCTCCTCTCCCTGTCCCCCGCACCCTGCCTCCCTCTCAGGAACCTGGACCATCTCCCCGGATGGCCGCTTCGGTAATCAGATGGGGCAGTACGCCACTCTGCTGGCCCTGGCCCAGCTCAACGGCCGCCAGGCCTTCATCCTGCCCGCCATGCACGCTGCCCTTGCCCCCGTGTTCCGCATCACCCTGCCCGTGCTGGCGCCCGAGGTGGACAGAGACATGCCGTGGCAGACATTGGGCCTGCACGACTGGATGTCGGAGGAGTACGCCCACTTGCAGGAGCCTTTGCTGAAGCTCAGGGGCTTCCCTTGCTCCTGGACCTTCTTCCACCATGTCCGGGACCAGATCCGGAGGGAGTTCACCCTGCACGACCACCTTCGGGAAAAGGCCCAGGATTTCCTGAGACAGCTCCGCCTGCCGGGTACTGGCGCCTCCCCGAGCACCTTTGTGGGCGTCCACGTACGCCGTGGGGACTATCTGGAGGTGATGCCCCAACGCTGGAAGGGTGTGGTGGCCGACCGGCGGTACCTCCAGCAGGCCCTGGACTGGTTCCGGGCCCGGCACGCAGCCCCCATCTTTGTGGTCACCAGCAACGGCATGGACTGGTGTCGGGAGAACATCGATGCCTCCCGGGGGGACGTGATCTTCGCTGGAGACGAGCAGGAGGGCTCCCCGGGACGGGACTTCGCGCTGCTCACGCAGTGCAACCACACCGTCATGACCATTGGCACTTTTGGTTTCTGGGCCGCCTACCTGGCTGGTGGAGACACTGTGTACCTGGCCAACTTCACCTTGCCTGACTCCAGCTTCCTCAGGATCTTTAAGCCCGAGGCTGCCTTCCTGCCTGAGTGGGTGGGCATTAACGCTGACTTGTCCCCGCTCCTGAAATTGCCAAGGACTTGATTTGGAATAGTCTGATCCATCCAGAGCCAGCATCATGCATCTCCAGAGCTTGTGGAGGTCCTGCAGCAGGTGGGCTCCTATTTCTAGAGTGATTCTAGTCGGCTAGAATTTCAGAGAGAGGCTTTCAGCAACTGCCTGAACATTCTAGAACCTGCAGAAAGTATTTTCCTGATGGCTGGCAATGTCTGGGGAGGCTTATGACCCGTTCTGCAAGGCACAATGGCCACCGGTGGTTCCCAGCACAAATCCAGAGTACTTCTTTCTAGATGGCTGCCGCCCAGGAACCAGGAACTACTCCCTCTAGTGTTGACGGTTGAGGTCTCTTACAGAAGAGATGTTTCTCTTTTCCTGGGCACTCAGGACTGCAGGAACTCGTGGATGTTCTAGAACAAGCACTGGCCAACTCCCCTTCTGTGTTTCTGGAATGGTTCTAGATGGAGGGACTTGTTCTAGACAGGGGCAAGCCCTGCGGGGCTCTTCCAGAGCGGTGGGGGTCCTGGAGTTCCGGAGAACTTCGGTGAAGAGTAGAGTAAAGGTACAACCAGAAGCTCAACACATCACCACTGCCAGAAAAACTGATGGAAGACAATCTATGTGTAGCTGGGGCAGTTTCTGAGAAGAGGGAAACTCTATCCAACTTCTCAGCCCCTAAACGCCCCCGCCCCAAGACTTTATTTTTCAGCAGATAGGCTAAAACGTGGGAGGCAGAGGAAAGGGATGGTTTAAGCTCAAAAACTATCAAAGACAGGCCCTGGCTGGTGTGGCTCAGTAGATTGAGCACTGGCCTGTGAACTAAAGGGTCGCGGGTTCCATTCCCAGTCAGAGTACATGGCTGGGCTGTGGGCCAGGTCCCCAGTAGGGGGTGTGTGAGAGGCAACTACACATTGATGTTTTTCTCCTTCTCTTTCTCCCTCCCTTCCCCTCTGTCTAAAAATAAGTAAATAAAATCTTAAAAAAAAAAAAAAGAAACAACCTACCAAAGACTGGCACTGCCCATGTTGGCCCTGAGTTTGGGGTTGCCTCTCCCAATTAAGGACATTTCTTCCTCTGCAGCTGGGCTGCTGGGGGAGATGGGGTGGATTTTCTGGAAGTCAGCTGGCATAAAGGTGTCCTCTGGACCATGCCCAATCATTGTCTGTCTGCCCCTGAATTCACAGAACTTAGTGACACCTGGCTTTGGCCATGAGGGATGGAAAGATTTGAGGGTAGGCAGATCCCAGATGAACCTCATCCCCAAGCAGGAGGACCCTTGGCCAAGGAGGATAGGATTCTTTTTTTTTTTTTTTTTTTTTTTTTTTTTTTTTTTTTTTATTTTTATTTATTTGTAGATAGAGGGGAAGGGAGGGAGAAAGAGAGAGAAACAACAATGTATGGTTGCCTCTCACATGGCCCTCATGGGGACCTGGCCCGCAACCCAGGCATGTGCCCTGACTGGGAATTGAACCGGGACCCTCAGGTTCCCAGCCCGCGCTCAATCCACTGAGCTACACCAGCCAGGGCTTTTTTTTTTTTTAAATAATTACTTTATTGTTTTTCAAGTACAGTTGTCTGCATCCTCTCCCCTCCCCTCCCCCAACCCCCTCCAACCCTGCCTCCATCCTCCCCCTTGGTTCTGTCCATGTGTCCTCTATAGTGGTTCCTGAAAACCCTTCTCCCCATTGTCCCCTCCCCACTACCCTCTGGCTATGGTTAGATTGTTCTTAATTTCAAGAGGATAGGATTCTTGACTAAGATTTCAGGAGCCCCTTGATGCTCTTTGAAGGGGGTGAAGGCAGATGCTTTTACTACTGAATTGTCTAAGAATCTAAGCCCCTTTTGTAGTCTTCTCGAAGAGTTTTGAGGGATTATTCACCACTCAGCTGCCATAAGGGGGAGAGAGGGAGGTATGAATTAAAAGTCCACATCACCAACCCTTGTCTGTAGATTTTTTTTGAGTCTTGTGTGCATGAATGAGTGTGTGTGTGTGTGTGTTAGGAGAAAAAGTGCAGAACTTCCAGGGACACTCATGGCTCACGTGTTGGGGTACTCTCCTTGCTCAGATCTGGCAGCTTCTTGTTGCCAGACTTGTCTCTGGGCCCCAATTCCTTTCTCGTCTCTCACTATTGGCCCCCAGACCTCACTTTCCTCTGGGACCTTGGCATTCAGCCCCAGAGGCTGGGAGAGAAGGTGGAGCAAGAAGTAAGCACACAGTATAATTCTTTGTTTTATGTTAGTATTTCTTATCGTATTTTTTCCATTACCATTTACTGGCTTATACGCCTTCCCCTGCCCCCGACACAGTATAATTCTTGAACTACATTTCCCATAATGCCATGGGGTTGGCTGCGGTTATCTGCTAGGGAGATTCGAGGCCTTCTGGGAGTCGTAGTCCCAGAGCTGGGAAGGGCCACTTTCAGCGTTCTCCTACCTCGTTGCCTGGAGTTGTGGGCATCTAGCTGGAAGCCTGGGGCCCAGGGAAGGGAGGAAGCTGAAGTCCAGAATTCCTTTCCTTGTTCCTGGAAGGCTGGAGAAGATAGAGTACTTCTACAGACGCTTCTATGATGCTGAGAAAGTTCGGGTCTGAAAAGGCGGCTGCCTCTGTGACATCAAGGCGCAATAGGCGGGGACTCCTTTGTTGCAGTCCAATCAGACTCAGAGTTGGGCTTCTGGGCGGGGCCAAGGAAGCCCCCTCTCTCCCCCCAGGTAACATCTCTAGGAAATTCCGGGCTCCACATAGGAAGCTAGATAGAAGACGGAGGCTGTGAGAGTTACCTTGTAGATAGAAGCAAACTGACTTTGACCCCAGTCAAATCTCTCTACTGCGCAACCAACCTCCCCCTCGCCTCTAACAAAATCCTTAATTTTAGTAGTGGGAAAATATTAGCAGAGTGGAAGGACGTGGCCCGGTCCTCCTCTCTCAGAGCCCTGAGAACCTGGATTCAGCTCTTCAGCAAACCATAGCGTTTGAGGGTACAAGCCTCTGGAGATCCGCAGCGTCTGTTTAGGGTGCATCGGGACTCCTCGGTTCCCTAACGAGAATTGTGAGCCCTGCAAATGGGGCGTCCATTAGTCTCGGGGTAGGGCATCTCTTCGTTTAGCGTTCACCTCCTCGGGGCGAGAGGACTCTTCCCGGGGGTCTGCGCAGATTGAGCGCTCAGGCCTCCATGGGGCCGCGGCTTTCCCTCCTGGTAGGGGCGCTGGCCAGCTGCTTGCTTCCTGCCCTGGGTTGTGTCATATGTGACCCCAAGGTCGTGGAGGCGCTAAACTCCTTGGAGACGGATTACTTGCCTGGCCACCTGGGGGCTGAGCATCACAAAAACTTGATGGAAAGGTTAAAGCAGACCGTGCAGGATTTCAAGAATCTGCCGATTGACGAGGATTCCTATATGGGCGTCGTCGGTGAGGGCAGGACTGAGCCCGGACTCCTGGGTCCTGGGAAAGGAGGGATCTGGGCTAGGATTGCTGAGTGCAGGGGGGAAAGGGCCAAAGGTAGAGTCTCCTGGGTTCGAAAATGTAGTAGGCTTGGGTACAGATTTCAGGGTTCCTCAGGGCTAGCAAATACGGTGTCCCCCTACCCCTTATCCTGCAATTTTATGCAACAAAACTACAACTCCCAGAAAGCAACAGGCAAATCATCCCTTAACCAGGCGTATCCTTGTCTAGTGGCCCCATGAGTATTGTAGTTTTTAAGACTAGGGAAGCCAATGAGGCAGTAACAGTAGAATCTGGGGTTCTGTCTCCCCACAGATGATGCCACGCTAGAAAAGGCATCCTGGAGTTTGCTGAAGGATCTGAAACGCATCACGGACAGTGACGTAAAAGGCAAATGCATGGAGGGGACAGGGGAGGGGGGTCCAGTTTCGCTCAGGGAAGTGATTGCTGGTGATGCCTGGTTGGGGGCAGGGGGAGGGGTCAGGTACTGGGCTCTGGAGCCAGACTGCCTATGTTCCGTTCCCGGCTCTGCCACTTCGTCGCCCCTAAAATGGAGACCATAACAGTGCAGTCTTATCCCAGTTGTTCTTAGCCAGTGTGTTAAGTGGCCATTCCATTTCAGGGTTCTTCCCTGAGAAAGCCAAAAAGCGAATGCAAGGCTCACAGACAGAGGCAAACTTCCTTGCCTGGGAGGAAGGGAAGGGACCGCTCTGTTTCATCCTGCTTCTTTCCAGGTGAGCTCCTGGTGAAGGAGCTGTTCTGGATGCTGAGCCTGCAAAAGGATACCTTTGCCAGATATGTTGCTCAGTTCCAAAAAGAGGGTGAGGAAAGACGAGAGTCCTGGACCCCAGCCCCCTCCTTCCGCAGTTCAAGAGTCCCTGTCCCCAGCCCCTTGCTTCTTCAAGTCTGGCCTCTCAGCTCTCACAACCCCCTCCTTCAGATGCAGGGGTTCAGGCACCCAGCTCCTTCCACCCCTCAAAGCCAGGAGCTCTAGCCCCAGCCTCTTCCTTCGCCCCCTCTCTCATCCCCTTTAACTTAAAAATCTGATTCTCTCTCTCTCTCTCTTTGTTCTCTTCTGAGGCAGCTTTTTGTCCCAACAAATGTGGTAAGTCAGGATTATGGGTGGTGGCCCTCTCTCCCTGATCCCCGCACTGTGAATACCCAGCCTTTCTCCTCCCCCTTTTGGGCCTCGGTGTTTCTTCATTCTCCGTATCTGAGAGGTTCCTGGGTCTCCAGTATTCCTTCTGCACCAAGGCCATCTTGGGGCGCACTCTGTCTTGGTTAGACCCCGGCTTCCTACCGGGCTGCGCTCCAGCTCCGCCCGGTCCTCTCCTTTTAGCCCTGCCCCTTTGTGGGCAAATACAGCGTTGGTCCTGCTTCTTCAGGTATGATGTTGCAGACTCTGATCTGGTGCAGTACCTGCGAGAAGCAGGTTCACGCTTGTCGGAAGTCCTTGGATTGTGGGGGTGAGAGAGCTGGGCCCAGTAGGAGGGGTTGGTGCCAAAGGGGCGGAGCCAGAGGAGGGACTGAGCACAGAGAGGGCGGAGACTACAGTCAGCCGGAGAGAAAAGGCAGGGTTGACCCAGTGGAAAAGGGGCTGGGGGACGGCCAGGAGCCACAAAGGAGCATCGCACAGCAGTAACCCCCTGTCCCCAGAGCGCATTCTCAAGGTCCACGAAATGGAAGACATGATCCTGGACTGTGAACTCAACTGGCACCAAGCCTCTCAAGGCCTGACCGATTACAGCTTCTACAGGGTGGGGCCCTCCAACTCCCATACCCTTGAAATCCAAGACCATCAGGCCTGTGTCAGCCCTGTATCCACAGGCCTGTGCCACAATCCCCATGACCTATGACCTACCAGGTTTGGCCACCACTGACCCCCTGGGGGCCCTTTACCCTGACCTGTACACCCAGGACTCCCATCTCCCCGCCTGAAGTCCCCACGATTTTCTTACCCCTGTACTCCCTCCCGCAACCCCTGAATTCCCCAGGCCTCTGTGACCCCTTGAGCTTGGGTCTAGGTTTGGAGGAACAAGTCTGAGACCTTGGTGTCCAAGGGGAAAGAGCCCACCCTGACAAAGACCATGGTGGTCCCGAAGGATGCGGGGACGTATCGCTGCCAGCTGGACACCGTGAAGTCCAGCCCCGCCACAGTCATCCGTTTTCATGTCAAAGGTCAGTGCTGGGGCGTGGACAGAAGTATGGGATCCAGGGCTGGGGGCGGTCTCCTTCAGGTGGCTTATGGGAGAATAACTTCCTGCCGGGGAGTGGTTTCACGCAGTGGAAGTGTCACTTCCTGCCCTGGGTGTGGCCTCTGGCCACGGTGGCACGGCTCCCCTCTGGGTGTGTTCCGGCTAGGTGCAGTTGGAGGCCCGTGATTATCTCGTGGAGGGCCTCGGCCCTGGGGCGGGGTGGGGCGGGAGGGCATGCCCTGGCCAGCGGGACCGTCAGGCCTTCCTAAGGCTGTTCCTTCCTCCTCTCAGTGTTGCCCAAAAGAATCGTGGAGGAGACCTCGTCCTCAGACACCGCAAACCAGGCCGGGGTGGCGCCGGATGGGATCACTCTGGGTCCCACCAAACCGTCCGCAACCCTCCAGTCCCTGTCGTCACAGTCCCCGAAGGTGGAGAATGTGCTAGGAAGACTCCTGGTCGGGCTGATGAGCTGGGGCTTCATGGTGCTGATAGCCAGCATCACCATCCTGTGAGCTGCCCACCGAGGAAGACAGGGATTGGAGTGAGGGCGGGGCTTCCAGGGCGGAGTGGGGTCTGGGAGCTACAGAACCCTTAAAGCTGGACTTCCACTGGGGGTGGTGCTTAGGAAGGAGTTTGGAGCTTACTTACCGAGGGGAGTGAAGCTTGGATTAGTGCGAGGATAAGATCAAACGCAGGGAGGCCAGGATTTGATCTGGTTCGGCTCTTGGCACCCTTCACCCAACTCCCCCTCCCCCCCCATCGCCCCCCAGGATACTTTGCTATTGGGCTGAGAAGGACCCTGCATACGTCACAGATGCTGTAAAGCACTGGTTCAGCACTGGCAAGAAAGATGCTCCTACCTCCAATGTTCTAGAGAAAAAGGCCGACATATCAAGGAGTCAATAAAGATTTATCTGTTTGTCTAAGTATCTGACTCACTCCTCCATACAGATCCTAACTTTTGGTTCCCCCGAGAGGAGAGGTCTGGGGATGGTCTCCCATCTGAGGGAGGAGGGGCTGGAGATCGGCCCCCTGGGCCCTGGCAGCGACGTGATTCCAGAATCAAGGAGTGGGGCAGAGCCAGCCTTACCCTCCCCCAGGCCCCGTTCCCTCACAGGACGCCCCCTCCCCGCTCTTCCTGCCGGGGTTTCCTCTTGCCTTTTCCTGTCCCCCACCCAGTGCTGGGAGCTGGGGCCGAGAGGAAAGACTGGGAGCTGGGGCCGAGGAGCAGTGGGGTCAGCAACAGACCCGGCCTACAGAGCCAGGGGCCCCTGGGTGCTGCTGGGACCCGAAGCAGGGTAAGCGCTGGAGACCCAGGAGTCCAGATCCCTCCTTCCTCAGACCCAGGAGTCAGTTCTCAGCCACTTCCCGTCCCCACACCCAGGAGTTCAGGCTCCCATCCCTCTCCTCTCCCCAGACTCAGGATCTGAGCCCCAGTCCCCTGTCCTTGCTCTGACCGAGTCCAGGCCCCCTCCTCCAGCCCATGCCCACCACTCAGAGCCTCAGGAGTCGGGGCCTTGCCCACCCTCCCTTAGGGCCATGCTATCTGGTGAGCGGAAGGAGGGCGGGAGCCCCCGCTTTGGGAAGCTCCATCTCCCAGTGGGCCTGTGGATCAATTCTCCCAGGAAGCAGCTGGCCAAGTTGGGGCGGCGCTGGCCCAGCGCTGCCTCTGTAAAGTAAGTGCCCTCCACCTGGAAGCTCTTGTCTTGGCCCCGTCTGCCTCCTGTCTGCCCTTGCTTATGTCCCTGTACCTGCACTGGGCAGTGCCAGGGACCCCTGACTGGGCGAGTGAGCTGGCATTCAGGAGGACACCGTGGGCCAGAGTCCTATCGGTGGCGGGTGGGGGGAGTGCTGGCCCTGGGGATGGACTTAGGCCCATGGACACAGGGATGGGGACCCAGAAGGAGCATGGGTTTGAGTCCCCTTCCTCCTCCCCTCCCAGCTCACTTCTTGCAATTTCCTTCTGTGGGACTCGCCTTTAGTTACTTATTTATTTATTTCATCTCTCTCTGCCTCCGGCCTCTGCCCACCCTCCATTTCCATACACCCTACGCTTCTTCTCGCTTTCCTGTGGGTCCCTGCCCCCTCTCCATGGCTCTGTGTCCCTTCACCTCTGGGTCTCCCTACCCTCCGGTCTGGGTCTTTGTTCATCTCCCTTCTCTAACTCCCCTGTCTCTGCGTGTCTTTCTGGGTCTGTCTCTCCCACATCGCTGCTCCTCCTCCGGCTCCCAGGTCTTCCTCTTCAGACACGGGAAGCCGCAGCAGCGAGCCACTGCTCCCGCCGCCGCCGCACGTGGAGCTGCGGCGGGTGGGCGCGATTAAGGCTGCCGGGGGCGCCTCGGGGAGTCGCGCCAAGCGCATATCCCAGCTCTTTCGGGGCTCCGGTACCGGGGCCACTGGATCTGGCGGCACGGGAGGTCCCGGGACTCCCGGGAGCGCGCAGCGCTGGGCCAGCGAGAAGAAGCTGCCTGACCTGGCGGCGGGCGTGGCCCCCGAGCCCTCCCTGGTCACTCGCGCCACTGCGCCCCCGGGGGTCCTCAAGATCTTCGGCGCCGGACTGGCGTCGGGCGCTAACTACAAGAGTGTGCTGGCCACGGCGCGCTCCACGGCACGCGAGCTGGTGGCCGAGGCGCTGGAGCGCTATGGGCTGGCCAGCAGCCCGGGCAGCGGCCCGGGTGAGGGCAACTGCGTGGACGCCTTCGCGCTGTGCGACGCGCTGGGCAGGCCAGCGGCTGGCGGCGTGGGCACCGGCGAGTGGCGGGCGGAGCACCTGCGCGTGCTGGGCGACTTGGAGCGCCCGCTGCTGGTGCAGGAACTGTGGCGGGCGCGGCCGGGCTGGGCGCGGCGTTTCGAGCTGCGTGGCCGCGAGGAAGCTCGCCGCCTGGAGCAGGAGGCTTTCGGGGCTTCGGACAGCGAAGGTGAGCGGGCGGGCGGGCGGGACTGGGGCTGGCTTGGGGGAGGGGCCAAGGGGAGGAAGGGCTGGGTTTGGGGGCGGAGCCAGAGAGGGCGGGGCCTGCACGGCGGGGAGAGGGTCCCTCGGAAGGGGACTGGGCGGGACCTGCAGCACAGGGTCTAGGGGAGGTAGCAGCTGGGGCCGCACCAGGGTCACCCAGAGGGGCTAGGCCAGAGCCCTTGGGGTAAAAGTGCAGCGTCCATGGGCGGGGCCTGTGATGCTGGCTGGGGCGGGGCTTGCAGAATAGAGGTATTGGGTGAGGCCTCTCAAAGCAGTAGGTCGAAGTGGTTCCTGAGGGGCAGATTTACGTGAGTGGAGACTAGAAGGTGGTGGGATGTGGATGCAGGAAACGTGCTGCCAGATCAAAGCTTAAGAATGGGCGGGACCTCAGAGGGGTGGGCCTTGGAGCAGGTGGCCTTGAACTGGGTTGGCTGCAAAGTCCGAGTGCTGGAGGGTGCATGCCAGAGCCTGGCATGGGGCCGGGGTGGGGGTGGGTGGGCAGGCTCACAGGACTAGGGGCTGCTCAAGGAACCCTGTACCTCTTTTCTGTTTCTGAGTCTCCTTTTGGGAAGTAGAGTGGTGTGGCAGTTACACTGATGGGCTTTGAACTCAAGCTGAGATTCCAGTCTGTTCTTAGCCAGTTAAACTCAGCAAAATACTAAGAGAAGATTCAGTGAGACGGTGTACATAACTAATTTCAGCACCTTAGTTGCTCAATAAGGAATGGCAATCATGGCCGTCATTGCCTTTATTTCTCCTCCTTCAAGCAGCATTCATTGGGCACCTGCTCTGGGTCACACATTATTTAGGGCCCTGGGGTGATACAATGGGGATATTGACAGGTGAAGTTTCCTTCCTCCTAGATTCTCTAGCCTGGTGAGAGGCACATCAGTTCACTTGTCCACCTCATTTCCACTAGGCACTGACCATGTGCCATGGCTGTTCTGGGTCCAGACAAAGCCCAAAGCGCCCAGGTGTGCTGCTCTCTGCTTCAACTTGGAATGTCAGGGAAGGGTGTTTTGTTTCCCTGGGGACAGGGTCTTCTCTGTTCACTACAAAGTCCCTCATGGCCAGAACAGTGCCCAATATATAACAGGAACTCAAAATATATTAGTTGAAAGAATGAATGAATTTCTGAGTTGAAAACTTCAAGACGAGCAGGAGTCAGGCAGAAAGTATGTTCCAGGCACAGGGAACAGCATATGCAAAAACCTAAATATGGGAAGCAGCTTCATCCCTCTGCCGCCAATTCTTGGTCTCTTGATAATCTCCAGATCTCTGAGTCTGTGTCTTTTTCCAGTTGTGGCCTCATTGCTTTCGATCTCTCTCTGCAGGCACGGGCCCTGCCCTCTGGCGGCCACAGAAGAACCGCTCCAGGGCGGCATCCGGCGGGGCAGCCCTGGCCAGCCCTGGCCCAGGGTCAGGATCAGGGCCCCAGGCTGGGTCAGCGGGCAAGGAGCGTTCGGAAAATCTGTCTCTGCGGCGCAGTGTGTCAGAGCTCAGCTTGCAGGGTCGGCGGCGGAGGCAGCAGGAGCGCAGGCAGCAGGCACTTAGCATGGCCCCAGGGGCAGCGGACGCCCAGATCGGATCTACAGACCCTGGCGACTTTGATCAGTTGACTCAGTGCCTCATCCAGGCCCCCAGCAACCGGCCCTACTTCCTGCTGCTCCAGGGATACCAGGATGCCCAGGTAAGCACAGCCTCTCCTCCGGAGAGAGCCCTATACTCCACTCTTCAGCTAAAGGGTAACAAAACCACAACCTCAGAATTCCTTGGGTCGTGGTGGTCTCAGGGATGCTGGCAGGTGTGGTCCCAGCAAGGCAGGAGATATGGTCAGAGAGGATGGTAGGAATGGTGGATAGATGACCGGAAAAGATTCTGGGACAGGTAGGAAATTGTTCATTTCATTCAAAACTGGGGGAAAGTGCTGTCTTCCTCAAGGGTGAACGGGAGAGCCTATTGTACAAAGGAGATCTGCTTGAAGTGTCAGTTTCTTGAGGGGGAGTAACAAGAGTCGGTCTTCTGGGTAAGCCTATATTTTCAGGGGAGGAGTGGACTCATCCTTTTTTAAAGATTTTATGTATTTATTTTTAGAGGGGAGGAAAGGAGGGGGAAAGAGAGGGAGAGAAACATCAGTGTGTGAGACAAACATGTATCGGTTGCCTCTCGCGCACCCCCACCCAGGTGTGCACCCTGACCAGAATTGAATCCAGGACCTTTTGCTTCCAAGACGACGCTCAACCGACTGAGCCACGCCAGTCAGGGCATCCTTTTTCAAAAAGGATGCTTACATTGGAATGATTTGACCACTGTTGATGGGGGAGGTGGTCCTGATCCTTCTATTTTACATATTTAGGTGGCAAAAGACTTCGTTTATGAAGGGTCAGAGAGGGAGAAAGGACTAGCACTTGGGGGGCCATAGAACTGTCACATATTAGTGGGAATGCTCATTTTTGTGTGATGAGTAGGAGAACCATCTTATGAGGTCATTGGCTTCTGCTAACAGTGGAACAGCCGAGCTCAGCAGGTACCATTGGGATCAGTGGGAAAGCCCACTGTAGAAGGCGGTGAAGTTAATGGAACAGCCCCGTTTGTACTATCAGAGAGAGAGATCCAAGGGGGTTGGTGGCTTGGCTCTGTACATGGGTCAGAGTTTAAGACTATTCAGAGAAGAGCCTGCACAGAATTCATTCCTCTGTTGAGGCGATGGGATGGGGCACGTCCATGGTAGAAAGGGGTTTACAGGTATTCCAACAGCCCATTCCTCCAGACGAGTCTGGAGAAAGAAAGGAGGGTCTATTTGGGGAACGTAGTCAAATTGGAAGAATCTATTTGGGGTGTATAAGACAATCTGTTATGGGAAGGGGGGAAACACTGGAAACAGTCACTCTTTTGGGTGATGTTCATGAGACATTCCTTTGTAAGGAGGAGACTTTCCTGGAAGTGTCCAATCCTTGGAAACAGGAGTAAGAGGTGAATCTATTACAGAAAGGAATTTACTTGCATTTCTCTATTCATGGGTGGCCGTAACTTGAGGGTTCATTGTATGTGCTGTGGAAGCAACCATTCCTGGTGTAAGGAACAGGAGAGCCCGTTTTAGAAATGGAGTTCATATACTTTGGATCATCCCATTCCTTGAGACAGGGATGGAAAATAGGAGATTCTCCCTTCAGAAGGTGGTCAGACTGTAAAAGTCCATCCCTCTAGAGAGGAAGATGAGCGACCTCGTTGGAGGAAGGGGTCTCTTTAGAGAAGTTCATCTGTGGGGTAAAGGTAATATGGGCGAGTTTGGTGTAGGAAGAGGATTTGGGAATATTAGAATGACTTCTCTCAGACCTGAGTGGAGGACAGGAGGGTCTATTTTAAGAAAGGAGTCAGTCTGAGCTCTTCCAGTTTTTATAGGATGGAGATGGGAGAGTCATTTTGGGGGAGGGGTCTTCTGCAGGGGTCTTTTCACTTGGTGGATGAAATGGGGTACTCCGTTATAAGAGGGCCTCCTGGAAAACGTGTACTAATATGGTGAGGTCACTAGAAGGGCCACTATTTGGACATGGCCTTGGAAACATCCTTTTGGGGGGGATGGGAATATCGAGAGCATCCACTGGTGGAAGGGAGAGGAGCTTTGGAAACTTCCATCATGGGAGAGGGTCCAATAGGTGAGTCCATAGGATTATGTG
Source organism: Micronycteris hirsuta (assembly GCA_004026765.1). NCBI lineage: Eukaryota > Metazoa > Chordata > Mammalia > Chiroptera > Phyllostomidae > Micronycteris > Micronycteris hirsuta. The sequence goes on along the minus strand of PVJI01001535.1, from coordinate 20,796 downwards.
TCCTTGGAAGCAAATCCATCACAGGGTGGAAAAAAATGAGTCCGTCGTAGAAATGGGGTCTCCTTGGAAGGGTACATTCATGGCATGGAGATAAAGGAAGAAATCTTTGTTCAAAAGGAGAGTCTCTTTAAAAGTATGTGTTCCTTGATTTGGGAATATTGAGGGCAACTATATCTGGAAGCAGAAATGGCTGTAGACGCCTCCATCATGGGGGTGGAACGACGGGTAAGTGGGGCCAGGGGTGGGGAAATGGGAAAGACCCTCCGGGAAAGCGGCTTTCCTTGGAAAGGTCCATTCTTTGAGGGGGAGGGCAGTGGGGTAGTCCATTGTAGTCATGGCGGGGGGGGCGCGGTGTCTTCGGAAGTGCCCATTCTCTGGGCTGGACATCATGGGAGAGTCCAGTGTAGGAAGAGATTGCCTGGACACTGGCCGTTCAGAGGAGGTGAGGAGATGGGAGAATCTACTGGAGAAAGATCCGGGAAGCATCCGCTTTTTTGAGGGAGGGGAATGGTAGAGCCCACGGTCAAGAAGGGGTTTCCTTGTAAGGACCAGGTCTTCAGGCCCGGAGTGGCGGGCCGGCCCGCCCGAGGAAGAGCCCCCCGCCCCGCCCCCGGGAGGTGGGGGTAACTGGTGAGCCTTTGGGACCCCGGAGAGCTCCCGGAAGCGAGCGCGGAGGCGGCGATGGGAGAGTGGGCTGTTGTAAAGAGACGCTTTGAAAGCACCCATTCCTGGGAGGCGGTATCCTCACCGCAGCTTCGCACTCCCCGCAGGACTTCGTGGTCTATGTGATGACGCGGGAGCAGCACGTGTTCGGCCGCGGCGGGACCTCCTCAGCCCGCGGCGGGTCCCCGGCCCCCTACGTGGACACCTTTCTCAACGCCCCAGACATCCTGCCGCGTCACTGCACCGTGCGCGCGGGCCCGGGGCCCCCGGCCCTGGTGCGCCCATCCCGGGGAGCCCCGGTCACGCACAACGGGTGCCTGCTGCTGCGGGAGGCCGAGCTGCACCCGGGCGACCTGCTGGGGCTGGGCGAGCACTTCCTCTTCATGTACAAGGACCCCCGCGCGGGGGGCTCGGGGCCGGCGCGGCCGCCCTGGCTGCCGGCGCGCCCCGGGGCCGCGCCTCCGGGCCCGGGCTGGGCCTTCTCCTGCCGCCTGTGTGGCCGCGGCCTGCAGGAGCGCGGCGAGGCGCTGGCCGCCTACCTGGACGGCCGCGAGCCCGTGCTGCGTTTCCGGCCGCGCGAGGAGGAGGCGCTGCTCGGCGAGATCGTGCGCACCGCGGCCGCCGGCGCCGGGGACCTGCCGCCGCTCGGGCCCGCCACGCTGCTAGCCCTGTGCGTGCAGCACTCCGCGCGGGAGCTGGAGCTGGGCCACCTGCCGCGCCTGCTGGGCCGCCTGGCCCGGCTGATCAAAGAGGCAGTCTGGGTGAGCCACCCTCCCCCTGCCCACCCCCACGTACATCCCGGGTCCTCCCCCGCCCCACCTCGCACCACAGTCGCCACCTTTCACCCCAGTTTCATAGCTGGGCGGGCGACACTAGTCTCCCAGGGTGCCTCAGGAGGGGCTTCGGCTGCAAAGCAGGGGGTCCGGTGGGATGCTGGGAGTTGTGGATTCATCCCCCTCCCTGCAATACCCACCTTTACGGAAGACGCCCTTCCGGGAGATGGAGATGGGGGGGGGGGCAATTATATGAAAAGTTGGAAAAGACCGTTGTGAGAAGTGAGGCGGGGCGCCCATGGGGTCTGAAGCTCGGAGCAGTAGTGGGTGAGACCCTTCCTGGAGGGGAGGAAGGACAAACCCAGAAGTGCCAGGGAGAAGCCTTGGGGGAGAGGGAGTTACATCCTAGTAAGCTCCGGCCTGTTAGAGGATTTAGGAAGTTTCTTGGGGGTAAGAAGCAACTCTGAGAGGTGGACCTGAGGGAAACAGGCAGCTCACCATCCGAGTGTTTTAAAAAGATGAGAGTCCATTCTGAAGCTTGAGAGTTAGAGTCCATTGGAAAAGTGAGGAGAGTGTCTGTCTACAAGGGGCTTCTAGAAAAACCCAAGGGCCTGTCTCTCCCCAATGCCCCTCACTTTAATTCTAATCTTACTGTTCCACAGGAAAAGATTAAGGAAATTGGAGACCGTCAGCCAGAGAAGTAAGAGAATTCTGGGGGGAAGCCTCTTGGGGGGTGCCAGGGTTGGGGTTTGCAGTCGGTTCTGTTCACTCCACGCATGTCATAATGCAAGTTTCTGTTCTTCCTGGGGACTCAACTTGTCCAGCTGGGAAATGGGGGTTAGACCCGGATCTCGGGGTTTGGACACTATGGTGGGGTTGGGCAAGGATCACAGGTCCCATCCTCCTTCCCCAGCCACCCTGAGGGCGTCCCTGAGGAGCCCTTGACCCCCGAGGCTGTGTCGGTGGAGCTGCGACCCCTCATGCTGTGGATGGCCAACACCACGGAACTGCTGAGCTTCGTGCAGGAGAAGGTGCTGGAGATGGAGAAGGAGGCCGACCAGGAGGGTGAGCTCGGCCCGGACGCAGGCCTGTCCCAGCCCCCTGGCCGCTTCCGGAACCTGGGGACCCGGGCTCCTGTCTGCCAGCCTCTGGTTCCTCGTCTCACCCCCGGACATACCCTCAGACCCACAGCTCTGCAATGACTTGGAGTTATGCGACGAGGCCATGGCCCTCCTGGACGAGGTCATCATGTGTACCTTCCAGCAGTCTGTCTACTACCTCACCAAGGTGGGCCTTGATCCCCGCTTCCCCTTTGGCATCCCTCACTTCCCGTGTGAACGCCTTCACGTGGCTCTGACGTCACTTCCTATTGGACCCCACAAGGTTTCCTGCTTCGCTGATATCACCTTCCGTTTTGCTTGTCTGACAGCTCTTCCTGTTTGAGCCTATGTCACCTCCTGCCTTCCTGGGCTCTCTTCCCGTCTCTGCAACTGTCCCCTCCTGACGGTCTGGCCTCCCTGCCTGGTTATATCACATTATTACGGCCTCAAGCTTCCTTTTCCTAAGTTCAGTCTTCAGTCACTGATAAGTTGTTAGACTTACCAGATAAATAGATAGATATAGCTAGATCAAATAGTGTTAGCTACCATCATTTAACTAAAGGTCCTCTTTAATTGATCCTCCCTCCCTTTGTCTGCTGACCTCACTTTCTTTTTTTTTTTAAGATTTTATTTATTTATTTTTATTTTTTTATTTTAAGATTTTATTTATTTTTAGAGAGAGGGGAAGGGAGGGAGAAAGAGAGGGAGAGAAACAGCAGTGTGTGGCTGCCTCTCCCATGGCCCTCACTGGGGACCTGGCCTGCAACCCAGGTATGTTCCCTGACTGGGAATCGAACCGGGACCCTTTGGTTTCCAGCCCTTGCTCAATCCACTGAGCCACACCAGCCAGGGCTGACCTCACTTTCTATTACTCTGAATTCACTCCCTTTGCTGAGCCACAGACCTTTTTCTCCCTGGAGTGTCCATCCTACAGGAGCTGCTTGCTGCCCCAGGTCCCCACCACCACCCTTGCCCTTCACGTTGCTTCTTGGAATTCTCAGGGTTTGTGGCTTATGGGGGCCCGATTCCCTATCTGTGAAACGAAAAGGGGGTCTTTTGGGACAGACAGTCTATGTCCCTTGAGGAGCCGTGATCTGGGAACCCCTTTCCTCGAGGCTTCACTTCCTGCACATCCCCGAGGCGAGGTGTTCTTTCTTTTCTGGCTCTGACCTCATTTCCTGTCCTTGTCATGTCACTTTCCACTGGCTCGCCGCCACCCCACTCCCACTTCCTGACTCTCCATTCTTTCTCTTTCCTTCGGGAATTCTGGATAAATAATTCTTTGATTGAAGGGGCCTCTTTGTTCAGTGTCCTTTGTCCTCGAGCTGTTTCTGTTGAGGAGCTGTGTCCCCTAGGGTACCAGGGCTCGTCATAAAATATCAAAGAAACTTCTGCAAAGCCTTTCTTAAGACTTGAGGTGTCCCAGACCTGATGAATACTAGGAACCCAAGTGGAAAGTAGGAATTTGCTCATAGAGACAGACCTTTAGGGTGTTGAAGGCGGAATGGACTACAATTCCCAGAAAGCTTTGGTGGAGCTCTCCAGTATCTTCATGGGCTACTACCCTGCCACTTCTAGGGAGTTGTGGTCTGATCACTTGTTTGCGTCTCTGTATCTCCTTAGACTCTCTATTCAACGCTGCCTGCTCTCCTGGACAGTAACCCTTTCACAGGTGGGGCAGAGCTTCCAGGACCTGGCGCAGAGCTGGAGGCCATGCCTATGGGTTTGAGACCTACCCTAGGCGTGTTCCAGGCAGCTCTGGAACTGACCAGCCAGTGTGAGCTGCATCCGGACCTCGTGTCGCAGACATTCGGCTACTTGTTCTTCTTCTCCAATGCATCCCTTCTCAACTCACTGATGGAACGAGGTGAGGGTCAGACTGGGAGGGGCAAGGAGGCAGAGGCAGACCACTGAGATCCGTGTTGAGTCAGACACATAACAGGCTAAGGTCTAACCTTTAGGGACTCTGGAAAGCAAGAGCTCTAGATCCCAAGCTGGAGGACAGGAAGGGGTCTGGGAGGCAGAAGGGCAGGGTCCACGTACCCATTGCTGTTCATACCCTTCCCCCACAGGTCAAGGCCGACCTTTCTATCAATGGTCTCGAGCTGTCCAAATCCGGACCAATCTGGACCTTGTTTTGGACTGGCTGCAGGGGGCTGGGCTGGGGGACATTGCCACTGAGTTCTTCCGGAAACTCTCCATGGCTGTGAACCTGCTCTGTGTGCCCCGCACATCCCTGCTCAAGGTGATTCCTGACCCTTGACCTCTGACTCCTCAGTCCTCCTCTGTGTTCCGCTTACCCTTGGATCTTCCCTTGGACTCCACGTTATCACCAGTCCCAGCTCGGACGCCGTGGATGATGCATTGGCAGCTAGAGGGAAGTGTCCCACAAGTGTCCAAACTGGGCTGCATCTGAATCCTGGTGGGACTTACTAAAAATTGTTTCCAGGGCTCTGCCCCTCAGACATACTGATTCAGGAAGTCTAGTATGAGAGGGACGTGATGGTTAAAGCATCCGTTGATATATATACTACATGTCAGACACTCTTTAGCATTTCTAGCTGAATGCCCCATCAGGTAGGCTATTAATTGACGATTTTTTCTCAGACAATGAAACTGAGACTCAGGATGACTAGGTCACTTGATTTCATTTATTTATTTATTTTTAAAGATTTTATTTATTTTTATTTTTTAGAGAGAAGGGAAGGAAAGGAGAAAGAGAGGGAGAGAAACCTCAATGCGTGGTTGCCTCTCGTGAGCCCCTACTGGAGGCCTGGCCCGCAACCCAGGGATGTGCCCTGACTGGGAACCGAACTGGCAACTCTTTGTTTTGCAGCCTGGGCTCAATCCACTGAGCTACACCAGCCAGGGCTCATTTATTTATTTTTATGTGTCACACTTTGGCAGAGTATTTAGTAGGTACAGGCAGTGTTCTAAGTACTTTATAATCTTGCCATATTGAATATTCGTAATAACCCTCGTAGGTAGTCCTAATCTCCCCCAATTCACAGGTGAGGAAAGTGAGGCACAGTGACTTGTGAGAAGATAATAAGGCACCAAGCTGGAGCTTTTGAACCCAGACAATCTGGGTCCAGAGTCTGTGGTTTTAACCCCACTCATGATTCTCACACCAGCTAGATTAGGTGTGGACATTTTCAACCAGATACAAAAAGTAGCCCCAGTGGAATATGAATCCCCACACACTCTTCACCAACTTCAATACTGTGAATGAATGGCTAATTTTGTTTCTTCTCCATCCCAACCTACTCCTATCTTCATTTATTCTCCAGCAAATCTCATTTAAAAAACAAACAAACAAACAAACAAAAAACCCCGAGAGCACACCCTTGCCTACCATCACTTTGGTGACAACTAGGCTTCACAGTGCCCTAAAGACACTGCTCCGACACCAGCGCATCTCACTACATCCACCCCCTTTACAGAGGGCTTTCCGTTTAGGGTTTCTCAGCTGCTCCATAGTGATCAAAGCCTTCTCAACTCATCTTCCCCCCAGGCTTCATGGAATAGTCTACGCACCGACCACCCCACGCTGACTCCTGCTCAGCTCCACCATCTGCTCAGCCACTACCAGCTGGGTCCTGGCCGTGGGCCCCCACCTGCTTGGGACCCTCCCCCTACAGAACGAGATGCTGTGGACACAGGTGAGGAGAGATGGGGACAGACATTGTGACTATCAGCTTTCTTCTGTCCTCAGGACTTAAGAATCCATAGCCCCAGCCTCTTCCTCCTTTTGACTCAGGATTTTGCACCTCTAGCCCTCTCCTCCCCAGTCATTAAGTGCTGGACCTCAATTCTCCTCTCTCCAGGATATAGGAATTCAAGCCCTCAGCCCCCTCGTTTTCCTAGGCGGTTCAGATCCCCCAGCTTCTTTCTCCCACAAACTACTCTCCCTGTCATTTAGGAGTCCGGGTCCAAAACCTCCATTCGAAGGAATCTGTAAAACTAGATTTTTAGCCCTTCCTTCTTCATGGACTCAAGGATCCAACAATATCACCCGTTTCCCAGGCAACTGTATCCTTTGACAGTCTGAACTACAACTCCCAGGATGCTTGGAGACGCCTAGAGTCGCGTTTGAGTGGACCCCCGCTCCAGGAGCTGCTGGGGATCGAAGTTTTCTTCCTTCGGATGTGACGCAGCCTCTTTTTTACATTGCTGCCTAACGCCCATTTTCAGATTTTAACTCCGTGTTTTCGCTCTCATAGGGGATATCTTCGAAAGCTTCTCCTCCCACCCTCCCCTCATCCTGCCCTTGGGTAGCTCGCGCCTGCGTCTCACAGGGCCGGTGACGGACGACGCCCTGCACCGTGAACTGCGCAGACTCCGCCGCCTCCTCTGGGATCTTGAGCAGCAGGAACTTCCGGCCAATCACCGCCACGGGCCTCCTGTGGCCACGCCTCCTTGAAAACCAATAGAAACGAATGCGCGAGCCTTGAAAATGCCTCGGCTTCTACTCAATGGAGCCCTCCTGAGCGCAGAACTTTCTGGGAGTTGTAGTTCTTTCCCGCTTGGAATGGTGGGAGCTTGAGTTTTGGGGTCGTAGAGGATGGGACGGTGGGTAGATGGGCTTGGGTTTGGAGTGCCAGGAGAAATAAAGGTATCTGTGGTATTGGCAACGCCTCGCTTGTTAAGACCGGGGAGCGTTAGTGATGATGCTTTCCTGCGGAAACTAGCGCCAGGGCCCTTGCCTGGAGCGTTGGGCTCTTGCCGACTTCGAGGAGGTATTTATAACCACGGCCTCAGCTTGCCCTCTTGCACGTAATCCAACCCAGGAGCACTGGGGCCTCCCACGAATCTCAGGACAGAGCTCTAAGCTTGCTCTGCCATCTATCAGGCCCTCCGTGCTGCCAGTGGGAAGCAGCCATCTCGTTTTGATGGCCAAGTCCGTCCTGTAGCCCCCTCCTCCCTCAGACCCAGGAGTCTGGGTTCCCAGCCCCACTCTGGATCTTCCTGCCGGTCGGGCACACTGCAGAGTCCCAACACCTCTCGTCCCCTTTCCCAGCATCCGGAAGCTGGGGTCCCAGCCCACTCCTCCCTCGGACCCAGGGGTCCAGGCCCCGCCCCCTTTCCTTCAAACTCAGGAATCCAGGCCCCTATAGCCCTCCTCTCTCAGACCCAGGAGTCCTGGGCTCCGGTCTGAACTTTTCACTCCCCTGAATCCGACTCCTGCTGCTGCGTCAGGGAAAAAGTAAGCGACAGGTGGCACCTGCCTGCGGGGTCGGGACGCGACCACCTGCCTCTGCTGCTCGTCCGGCGCCACTCTCCGGCACCTGCTTCTGTCAGTCCGCCCGCAGCCGCCCCGCCCGACCCGGTAGCCCCAGGACGCGGAGGAGGAGCCAGCCAGGGAACCCCGATGTCCGCCCCGCCCTCTCAGCCCGTGCTCCCACCCTTTTTCAGGCTTCCGGGCGGGACTTCTGTCTCCCCGCCCCGCCCCTCTTCACGGGCTCTAGGCACGCCCCAAGAAGGGGGGGGTCCCAGGCTGGTAGGGTGGAACCCGGGGCCTCAGCCTAGACGGTGGGACAACCTGCCCCAGAACACAGCTACAACAAGGCCACCTGGTGAGAAGCCCCTGGGGGATGGGAGTGTGTGGAGGGGAGACCCAGCTGAACTCTTCTGTCCCCTCGCTGGACCCAGCCCCTTCCCCGCAGACCATGGTGGCTGACAAATGCAGACAGAAGAGACTTTCCCATGCCCCAGGGACCTACCAGGCCCTTTCCTCCTTTTGATCAAGGATGTCGGATTCTCGTCCTCTCAGAGTATTAAGTTCTGGTCCTTCACCCCTATCTCCTTCCTCCCCTTTCATAGGCCCAGGGGACCAGGGCCCCAGTGTCCTTTTTAGGGCCCAGGAGTCCCAGATCCCAGGTCCTTTCTCCCCCAGGCTCCAGGAATTGGGGCCCTCAGACCCAGGAGTCTGGGTCCCTAGCCTCCTCCTTCCCAGGGGGATCCAGAAGTTACCTCCCAAGGTCTCTCCTGTCCCGGAGTCCTTCAGGCTCTTTCCCAACTGCGTCCGCATGCAGGGGCAGCCTCCTGACCTCCATCCTGCCCCTGCCTCTTGTGGGGGTTCTGCCCTCCCTCTAGTCCAGGTCCCCATCTCGGGCTTGGCAATGACCCTGGCGGCTTCCTCCCAGCGCTCCCAAATCATTCGCTCCAAGTTCCGATCTGGTGAGAGGCTTCTCTTTGTGTTTGTAGGAAAGGGGTTCTCGGGGTCCGCGGAATACTCTAATTCTGGGCGTGTGCAGGGCGGGGTGAGGCTGCAAGGGGGGTGATGGGGCCCATGAGGCGTGTGTTTTCTGTGCAAGAGAGCACTCGTGCATAAAAGAGGCCCCGGCAAAGGGGTTATGTTGTGTTGAATCAGTGAGTGTGCAGATGGTTGGTACAATGCTCATGTGAACAGTGGGGACTGGGCAGGTAGGGGTGGGGGTGCAGAGGGTCAGGTACTGCAAAGGAACAGCGGCTTACACTGACACGTGTGCAAAGCGAAGTGCACAGAGTGGAGATCTGGGAGCGACGAGTGTGAGAATGTGGGTTAGGGGGCCATGAACTATCAAGCCTTGAAACTGTCAAAGTTGTATTTTCGGTTCCAGTGCAGGTAGGAAGTGTGCAAGTGAGTGGAACTGGAGGTCATTTCCTGAGTAGGAAAAGAACACCTGAGTGTGCAAACGAGGGTGCTTGTGTGACTGGGTGAGCGCAAAGATGCAGTAACCAAAAAGCAAGGAGTGTGCAAGAGTGTAGGGGTATAAAGAGCAGAAATGTGCAAAGGGATCAAATCCTGAATGTGCAAATAAGTGTGTTAATGTGGCTCGGTGAGTGGCAAGAAAGAATGAGCCAAGAGTGAAGAGTGCGAAAGGGTACCTACAAGTGCACAAAAGTGGCGTGTATGCAAAACTAAAGCCCAGGAAGACGCCTATTTGAAGGTGGGTGTGCAGAGAGGGTGACTTTGGGGAGGCTCAGAGACTGCACAGAAGACAGCAAACATGTGCAAAGCGGAGTGCAGGGATAAAAGCAGGCGAGGAACAAATGGGCCAGGCTGCCAAGATGATGCTTGTGCCAAGGGTGGGGTGGGCACACACTCCTGAAGGGGGCAGGTGGAGTTGGGGGCAGGGCTGCCTCCTGCCTGCACGCTGGCTGGCACCGAGCCCCGGAATGGCTCTGGCCCTTGGCGCTCCGCTGGCAGGGAGCAGGCGGGAGGCCCTGGAAAGGGAAGCCTGCATGGGGTGTGTGCGTGAGGGGGCTGGGCACGTGTGTCCCGCCAACAACTGCAGCTGGAACCGCCTGCCAGGCCAGGCTCCTGGACACTCCCTTCCCGCCTTTCTCCTCCCACTCCCTCCTTCCCTCCACAGTCCTCCAGCTTCGGATCCACAGACGGTATCAGGACCCAAGTAAGTGTGGGCCCTGAAAGGGAGGGGATGGGGACCCCGCTGCCCTGGAGCCCACTGGAGTGCAGCTGCCAGGTTTCCTTGCCGGTTTCTGAGCCTTGGTCCCTAAGAGTCACTGAAAATCATCCCATCGTGTCCTCTCTGGAGATCCCAGGAATACAGGTCCCCTGCCACCCCATCCCTGGGCGCTCTTTGGTTATCCCCACTCCGGCGACATGCAGGAATCCAGAAGAAAATGTCCCAGACTCCACATTCGGCACACATGGGAATCTCAGGACGTGGCTTTCTTCTCTCTCTCCCCAAGACCAGGAGTGCTGTGCCACCCGTTCCAGCAAAACCCCAGAAATCTGTGATCCTCAGCTGCCACACCCCTTGGTGACTGAGGACATGATTCTAGAAGCCTTTCTTGAGAATATAAAAGTCTGGGTTTCTAGCCCCTCTGCCCGCAGATCCAGAGGTCCAGGCACCCAGCTCCCAATGCTTGGGTTTTGCTCCCTGGTCCTGTTGTCCCACACCGGATTGGGGGGGGGGTCGTCTGAGGCCCCCAGGACCCCTTTCCCCACACAGCCTTGTTCTTTCCTGCCATCTTGCTGCCTGCAGGACTCTCGGGATCCTTCACGGCCTCTCCAGCCTTAGATCCAGATCCCTGGATCTCAGCCTCAGGCTCGGCTCTGGTTCCCACCCTAGTCTCACCCGTGGGCCCTGCCCCTTTCTTCTCTAGTCCTGGGATCCTGCACCCTGAGTCACAACACTGCCCTTGGAAGTCCCTGAAGAAGGTGAGTCTCCACTGGAGTGAGGGGAAGTCCCTCTGAGAGTCTAGCCTTGGTCTTCCTTGCTGCTGGCCTTTTTGCTCCTCTCTGGTGGTGCCAAACTGACCCCATTCTTCTCATGGGGCTCTGGGGCAGGGAAGTAGGAGTGGAGCTGAAGCAACGTGATATCACACCTGCTTTTTCAGGAGTCTCCCAAGATCTCCCAACATTGGAGGGAGGCCAAGCCCAAGGGGAACTTGACATACCACCAGTACATTCCCCCAGAGCCAAGACAAGAGTCGAGGGCAGGCCCCCAGGCCAAAGGATCAGCCAGGGGTCCCCCTGGGCCACCTCTGCATGAAGAGACGAAATCACAGCAGCCATCTTCTAGGTATGACCTCTGTTCCTATTGTCCAGGAAGTTTGAGCCGCCAGCATCCTCCTCCTTCAAATCAAGTCCAAGGTCAGGGGAATCCGCCCTTAGTCCTCTTCTCCCCCAGGACTCAAGAGTCCAGGTCCCGAGCCCCTCTTCCTTCAGTTTCCAGAAGTCCTGGCCTCAGACCCGAGTCTGAGCCCCCAGCCCCTCCTGTCCCATGCACAGGAGCTAGCCTCCTGGGTCCACTCCCTCGGAGACCCAGAATTCTGGGCCCCTATTTTCCTGCATCTTCACCAGTCCCCGTCTTTAAGGACCCAAGAACGCCTTTTCTCTGTGTGCCCCCTCTAACCTCTACTTCCCCCCTCACCACTATCGCTAGGATGAAGCCCACTTCCCTCCCTCCCTCCCTCCCAGGAGTCTCCAACCCCTCGTCTCCTCCACACAAGTTGGAACTTCAGACCCTTAAACTGGAGGAGCTGACGGTGAGTGTGGAGAGCAGCTTCCCAGACTGGCCCTCTCCCTAGGTGGGGACGCAGAAATCTAACCCTGCAGCCTCGGCTCCACCAGAGATCCAGGACCTGGGGTCCCCAGTCCCTCCTCTCTCGGTTTCCAATTGTCCAACCCCTGCATCCTCCTGCGCCCCGGAACCCACCCAGCACGGCCTCTCCCCGCCCCCCGCCCCAGGTCTCAGAGCTCCGGCAGCAGCTGCGCCTGCGGGGCCTCCCCGTGTCCGGGACCAAGTCGAAGCTCCTGGAGCGCATGCGCGGAGGGGCCCCATCCCGGGAGCGACAGAAGCCGAGGCGCGAGGAATGTCCCGCGGGTGCTCCCTGGCCACGCCTCAGGCCTAAGGCCCTCGTAGCCGCCCGACGGCAGGGCTCGGTGAGGGCGGGGCTTGCGGACCAATGAGAAGAAGACAGAGCAGGACGGGGCGGGAATTCGAGAAAACAATAGCCAATGAAGCGTGGGGAGCGTGGCTAAGGGGGGAAGATAAGCCAATGAGAGGGTAAGGGGTGTGGCGGGGGGGGTTGAGGAGCGAAGGGCCGGGCAGGACCAGGGGGTGGAGCCACAGCTTGCGAATGAGCCGGGTGGCGCCGAGTGGGCGTGGCTTATAGAAACACCCTCTCCCGGGTTCTAGTCCAAGCCAAACCCAGCATCTCCCCGGCCCTCTGTTTCTCGTGCCGCGGGAACCTTCGTGACCGCTCCGGCTCCGTCTCAGTCTCCGTCTCCGACTCCGGCTCCAGCGCTGACCCCTTCCTCAGCACCAGCCTCAGCAGCCCTGACTCTGGAGGAGGAGCTGCAGGAAGCGATCCGGAGGGCGCAGGTGAGAGTTAGTGGGCCAGCGGTCTCCGGTCAGGATTCGGGCCGGAGTTCCAGGTTCACTCCGCTTCTGTCCGTCCGCAGTTGCTTCCGAACCCGGGCATCGATGACATCCTGGAGGACCAGATGGAGCCTGATGGTAAGAGCCTAACTCCTAGATTTAGGAGTAAAGAGGGCTGAGGTTCTGGACCTCTGGAAACGGGAAGCCCCCAGGGGTCTGGGGTCCGGACCCCTGCCTTCCTAAATTCACATTCCATTTCTTCCCCCGCAGACCTGCTGCCCCCTATCCTGGACTTCCCGGGCTCTTTCGATGTGCTGTCCCCCTCCTCAGACTCCGAAGGCCTCTCATCTGTCTTCTCTTCCTCGCTCCCGTCCCCCACAAACTCCCCATCCCCGTCTCCCAGGGGCCCCATGGACTCCTTGGACTGGCTGGAAGCTCTGAGTGGGGGCCCTCCGCTGGGCTGTGGTCCCCCAGCCCCCAGCATCTTCTCTGCTGATCTATCTGACTCTGGTGGCCCCCGGCTGTGGGACCTGCTGGAGGGTCCCTGGTGATAGATTCTGGGCTTTCGAGGGACTGAGAACTGGTAGGGATAGAGAGGTCACAGAGACAGACTCCTTGAGGGAGGACGTAGCACAACCAGCAGAATCCCCTCCCACCACAGACCCAGAACCAGAAACAACCCTCACCTCCACCTGGTCCGGAAAGGCTGACGTGCCAACCACGTGACTCTCGCCTGCCTGATCTCCACAGTTGTGTGGTGGGGAAATGGAGGTTTCATTTGCTGCTGGCCAGGGCAAATAATCTGCTTGCTGCTTCCTACCGAGACCTCTTGGATGTCTTCTTCTCCTCATCCCACCCACTACGTGGCTACCTGTTGCTGGGGCATCTGGAAGGTGGTGTATGCTTTTTTTTTTTTTTTTTTGGATGCAGGAGAGGGGGCAGGAAAGAGTGGGGTGGGAGAATCGAGAACTAGGCTTCCCTCAGTTTTCGGATGGAAATGAGAATATCAGAAACATCACGTCCGAGGTCAGGTTCTCTGGGAAGCAGAGCCTGAGACAAGAGCCACGTGTTGGTGATTTATTAAAGGAATGCCCCCAGGAGAAAGCAAAAGGGAGCGGATGGAACCGGACAGCGAAAGGGAGGAAGACCACCAGGAGTGTACTGTCAGGTGAAGTCCCAACCTCGGCCTGGTCCCTGAGAATAAATGAAGTTGCAGCCTCTTTCCCACCTTGAAGTAAATGGAACCGGGCCTTTAGGGCACAGGGAGATCCCTGTTTAGGTTTTGAAAGCGGAATAACAAACCACCTCAAAACGCAGTGTCTTCAAATAATCACTCTCTCCAGTTGTTCACAATTCTGTGGGCTGACTGGGCTCAGCCGGGCGGTTCTTCAGCGCCCAGTGCTGTCAGCTAGGGCTGCAAGATCCAACATGGCGCTCTCACGGGCATCCACGGACGGAGCCTTGGCAGGGATGGCTCGTAGGCCGGACTCCGTGGGGCTGGGGTCAGCTGGACTTCTCTCGTTCTCTGTGCGGTCTCAGCGCCCTCCCTCTCCACGTGGTCTCTCCAACAGAGACACGGACTTCTTCCGTAGTAGCTCAGGTCTTCCCCAAAGTGACCACCTCTAGGAGAGGAAGCAGAAACTGCCAGTTTCTTAAAGAGTAAGCGTGGAACAGGCCCTAAAAGGGGGGGGGGGGACTACTCAAAGGTGTTAATATTGGGGTGGCATAGTCATTGGGGGCCACATTTGGAGACTTGTTACTACACCTCTCTAGTTAGTCATGGGCTCTGTGTGCTGAGAGGGGCTGGGACGCAAACTCCCAAGCACTTAGACCCCAAGAGGAACCCTGAGAAGGCCACAGGGTAATCTGTTAGCAGCAAAGCATTTTAAAACGTGGATGTTATTCTGGGTGAGGCCAACAGATCAGATGATCGCCGTTGCAAAGACAGTTTGTTAGCCCTGATGGGTGTAGCCCAGTTGGTTGGGCATCATTGTGCAGAGTGAAAGGTCTCGGGTTCGAATCCCGACCAGGGCACATGCCTGGTTGGCAGGGTTTGTTTTCCGTCCTGGTTGGGGGTGCCTAGAGAGGAAACCAATGGATGTTTCTCTCCCTCTCTTGCTCCCTCCCTTCCCCTCTCACCAAAAAAAAAAAAAAAAAAAAAAAGTTTGTTATTCTCACAGACCCCAAAAGAACGGAGCACCCCAAGCCATGCAGGGCCGCATGGGGAAGCTCCAGGGCCGGCCAGGAGGGAGAGAGGGGAACTGCGGTGAGAGCGTTTACTGTGGTTTCCTCAGGAAGGAACAGATGGGGCAAGGTAGGCAGGTTTAAGGGTAGCAGTTTGAATAATTTCAGCAGCCTCTTGGGGTCCTGAGGTGCCTGGAACCTGGCCCTGGGGGGATCCAGCCAAGGGGTCACATCCTAGAGTGTAAGGACTTGAAAAGGGAAGTGGCGGGGAGTCTGGGCCGTGGGTTGCTGGGTTCGCATGGGAAAGGCCTGGGCACAGGTGCGCTTGTGATTACCTCCAAGGATTGGGGGGGCCTGTCTGGGCGGCCCCTCCGGCGTCAGCTAGGCCCCAGATGTCAAAGCCCCGCAAACACAGAAGAAAAAAAAGGCACCAATGACCCACAAAGCTAACAGCGGCTGGGGGCTGGGTGAGCAGAACCGATAAGCGCCCCCTACAGGTGGAAACGGACAACAGATCAGTCCATGGGACAGGACCTAGAGCCACTGATGTCCCCTTGTCTCGCTGGCAGCGTCCTCATCCGTGCGGGCAGCCCAGTGTGGCTGAGAGAGTTCACTGAGGTTGTCTCCAAACTGGACGTGGCATGTGAGACGTGACGATAAATATTCTTTTTTATTTTTTTTAATCCTCCCCTGAAGACATACTTATGGATTTTAGAGAGAGGGGAAGGGAAGGAGAGGGAGAAAAACATCAAATGTGAGAGAGAAACATTGATCAGTATCCTCTTGAATACACCCCGACCAGGGACCAAACCCCTAACCCAGACTTGTGCCCTGACCGGGAATCGAACCTGTGACCCTTCAGTTACGGGACGACGCTCCAACCAACTGAATCACACTGGCCAAGGCTGTGCCAATGGTGCCTCCGTGTGCAGAAAGCTGGTGGACGTTAGAGATCCCCCCTGAAAGCAAGGGAACTTTCTTTCTGAATGCTCTGTACCACGAGGCAAAGGCGACGACGCATTAGGTAGGATTCCCCGTCCTCACTTTCCAGATGACATCATTGAAAATCCGAGAAAAGGGGTGATATGCCCAGGGCCACACAGCCGGACAGGGGTTGTCCATCAGGTTAACGAGTCCACGGCGTGTGCCTTCAGAGTTGAAAACACTAAGACCCTCCGTCTCTGCTCTGGTGAAGCGCAGACATTTGCAGAGAGACAGCCCAACGCAAGCTGATAAGCATTTTCACAGCAGTGGCGCGTGGGGTCGCAGGGCCGTGGCTCCCAGGAAAGGCCGGAAGCCGTGGGGAGAGGCCCAGAGTGGCCAGGGAGAGCGTTTTGCTGAAATTTCAAGGAGCGGGAGGAGCGGGACAGAGGAACCGCCGGGAAGCCGGCATCTTTGTGGAGGCAGCCCGACAGGCAAAGGGGATCCTTGTGAGGTCAGGTTCCTGGAGCAAAAGGTGGGTGGCCGCTGGGTCTGGCAGGACCCTTCACGCAGGCCCACAGCTGGTGGGAAAGGGGTGCAGTCAGCCCTGGGAGCGTCAAGAAGCGGCGTGGTGGGGGTCCTCTCTGCTTCTCTTCGGACACTTCTGTGCCTGCATCTATCTCCGTATTAATCTGTTTCACATCTCGGCCGACTCCCGGTCCTTGTCACTGTCTCCATCTGTCCTGTGTCCAGAGGAGGGCAGCCGCGGGCCGTGAGCCTGTGAGGCCTGGGAACGGCCCCCAAGTGAGGGGTGGCCGGCTGAGGAATTCTCCAGAAGGTGCAGGTTTCAAAGACGGCGCAGGCTTGGGAGGAGCGGGCGAGTTGGAACCCGGAACCTGAGAGGGAAGGGCTTGGACCCTGCACTCTTTACTGAGGTCTTTCGCCCACCCGCTTCTCCAGGCCTTTCAGCCCCTCCTTCCTGCCCCTGAGAAGGAAGCTGGGCCTCCCCCGGGGGGCGGGGAAAACCGAGGTTGGACCAATGTGGGGGCGAAGGAAGCAGGAAGTCCCGAGCAGCCGGTGGGGAGGAGGCGGGGCCTGTGGTCACGGGACCGCGGGAGAACGGACGTGCAAACGCGCTTGGGCAGAACACCGCGGTGTCGCAAGTCCCCCCGCTGTGCCGCGTGGAAACGCGTGCCCCATGACTCAGCAAATTCGCTTCTAATAATATATCCTAAAAACGCGGTATTCGTTCGCGTGCGTAAAAATGTGCCACACGACAGCCGATAGAGACCAGCAACAAGGACAGGCTTCTCGGCATTATTTATGGTAACAAAACCCAGCAAACAACCTAAAAACCTTCCCCTGGAGAATGAGTGTGCCGTCGTCGATCAGTTCAGTGGAACCTTTTGCAACTCCTGAAGGGATTGGAAGGGTGTTTCCTGCATAGCAGCTTAAAAAAAGGAAAGTCAGTTGCCAAAGTTTGTAGGATTCCATATTTTAAACCACACCCCCCAAAAATGACATATGGGCCTTTTACATTATTAATTTAATTTTTAAGTTTTCACACCTTAAGGTCTTTTCTTTTTCCACAAGCATGCTTTCCTCCCGCCAGGGGGCTCAGGATTGTTGGTTAAGAACCCATCCGTTCATTCCAAACTGGTAAGGGCACCCTCAAACTACATTAAATTCTCAGATGGCTTTGGGTTCACTTCTGACTTTTCTAGACAATTTCTTTTCCTCTGTTTTCCGTGTACTGGGATCACACTGTTTTATTTATTGAGGCTTAATGTTATTTTTTTAACATCTGGCAGAGCTTGCCTGGCTCAGCACTCTCTGCTGGTGGAATTTTTGAAGTTATTCTATTGTTTAACTTTTTTTTTTTTTGGTCAAAAGGGAAGTTTCTAGCCCCAAAATAAAAATGTGGAAACCATTTACACACAATATGCAAAACCGTGAAATCCTGCGAGAACCGCGGGCTGTGGATAGAACCCTCGAGAATGCCAGTTCATGGAAGAAACAGCCCTTGGCCATGAACAGCATTTAATTACATGAAAATGGACAGGCAGGGCGACAGCCAGCACCCTGCTGAAGTGCTCCGCCCCTCCCACTTCCTCAGGCACTGCAGTAGCTTCCTAGGGCTGCCCTTCCCCTCACTGAATGGTTTAAACCACAGACATGGACTGTCTCACAGTCTGAAGGCTAGAAGTCCAAGGTCAAGGATTTTGCAGGCTTGGTTCCTTCTGAGGGTCATGAGGGAGAATCCATTCCCTGCTTCTCTCCCAGCTTCTGGGGGTTTGGGGTTTCTTGGAGGGTAGATGCATCACCCCGATCTCTGCGTTCGTCTTTTTTTTTTTTTAAGGTTTTATTTATTTTTAGAGAGAGGGGAAAGAAGGGAGAAAGAGAGGAAGAGAAACATCAGTGTGTGGTTGCCTCTCATGTAGCCCCTACTGGGAACCTGGCCCACAACCCAGGCATGTGCCCTGACTGGGAATCAAACCAGCGACCCTTCAGTTCACAGGTCGCCACTCCATCCACTGAGCCACACCAGCCAGGCTGCCTTTGTCTTCACTTGGCGTTCTCCTTGTGTGTCTCTGTCTCTGTGCCCAAATCTCCCTTGTTCATGAGGACACGGTCATATTGGCTTAGGACCCACCCCAGAGACTGTAGCTGAACTTGATTAGGTCTTTAAGGGCTATTTTCAAATAAGGTCATGTTCACAGGTGCTGGGGGTTAGAATTTCAACATACCTTCTCAGGGGACACCACCCAACCCACTCTAAGCGGACAGGCCAGCCTCCGATCCTATATGGGCCGTTCCTGCCCTCTGCTAGCTCAGCCGCCTGCTGGCTTGTACACAGTGTATATTAAAGATCGTGAGTATCTGGAGCACAAGGTCCAGATGAGCTTATTTACACTGTCTGCAGTTAATTTTTAAAAATCTGGAGAAGGGGTCTCTGGCTGGTGTAGCTCAGTGGGTTGGGTGTTGTCCTGCAAACAGAAAGGTCACTGGTTCGATTCCCCGTCAGGACACATGCCTGGGTTGCGGGCCAGGGCCCTGGTTAGGGGCATGCAAAAGGCAACTAAAAGGCATTGATGTTTTTTCTCCCTTCCTTCTTCTCCCTCTCTCTCTCTTTCAAATAAATAAAATCTTTGAAAAGAAGATCTGGAGAATGGGAATGGCATTGAGGTGACAGAGGATGCAAGGTTCAGACTAGAAGCAGGTGAGGCTGCTGCTGCATTGGCTGTCCCCTGAATAAAATTCTATACCAGCTTCTCCACCAGGCGGCCCGTGAGCGGAGCAGGCAGGAAGAGCCGGAATCAGCCCCCGCTGCCTAGGAGGTCGGGACAAATCTGCCTCAGTTTCCTGAGGTCAGCCGGCGGGGAAGAGTCTTTTCCGCAGAGTCGTTGGCTGAGCGTGGCTGAGGTTAACTGGCAGCAACTCCTCCTCCAGACACCCCTCCCTGTGTGAGCCTTTTCTAGATGTTTCACTCAGGCGGTGTTAGGGAGGATCTGGGGCTTCCAGTGGAAGAGGAGGGTTCTGACGGGAGAGGACTTTTCAGTGGGAGGTTCTGTTAGGAGACAGGATTTCAGCAGAGGGATTCCGGCGGGAGGTGTTTGTGGGAGGGGTTTGAGTGGGGGTGTTCTGGCGGGGGTCCTGTTGAGGAATTTTGCTGGGAGAGGGCTGCTTTGTTAAGGGTGTGTTGCTGAGAGAAGGGGTTCCAGTGCTTTGTTGTTTACCCTCCCCCGAGGACATCCTGACTGATTTTAAAGAGAAGGGAAGGAAGGGAGAGAGAGGAGAGAAACATCAATGTGAGAGAGATTCATCCATCAGTTGCCTCTTGCATGCGTCCTAACTGGGGACTGAGCCTGCAACCCAGCCCATGTGCCCTGACCAGGAATTGAGCCTGCAACCTTCCGGTTTACTGGGTGATGCTCCAACCAACTAAGCCACACAGGGCAGGGCTGATCTTTTCTTCAAAGCATCTAGCCCTGCGCCACCCAAGACGGCAGCCATTAGCCACGTGGGCCTATTTAAATTTAGAGTAAAGCAAGTTGCATCCAATTTCTCAATTCCATTCTGCAGTCACTCTTGCCACATTTTGCATGCTCAGTGGACAGAGGTGACCCCAGGGCTACCGCTGTGGACAGCGTGGGTGGAGGACGTTCCCGTCACCACATGCACTGCCCTGTGTCCACACGGGGCCTCCTTGCCCAGCCTCCCACACTGCAGCCCCAGAGCAAGCTTTTACTTTCCATTCAAAACCGTGAAATAAAACATAGTTAGAGAAAAATGCATGAGGCATGTGTGGATATTTAACAAATAATTCGAAAGTGAAAGATGCATGGAAATAGTGCTCTTTTTAAAAATTATTTATTTAGCCCTGGCTGGTGTGGCTAAGTGGATTGAGTGCTGGCCTGTGAACCGAGGGATTGCAGGTTCAATTCCCGGTTGGGACACATACCTGGGTTGCAGGCCAGGTCCCCAGTAGGGGGCGCACGAGAGGCAACCACACATGGATGTGTCTCTCCTTCTTTCTCCCTCCCTTCCCCTCTGTCTAAATAAGTACATAAATAAAATCTTTTTTAAAAATTATTTATTTACTTTTATTGTATTTTTCCCATTCCCATTACCCCCCTTATATCCTCCTCCAGCTCTACCCATCCCCCTCCCTGAAGTCATAGTTCTTGAGGTCCCTTGCATTTTGTCCCTCATCACCCTTTCCCGCCTCCCAGAGGTCACCAGTATCCTGACTTCTGTCCCAGTCATGCCTTTGCTTTTCTTTATTGCTTTACTACCAATACAGGATCTGGCACAAATACTGCCCCTTTTTTATTACATAAAAACCTTTTATTACAAATCACAAGCATGTAATTCTGTAACATAACAATATTACCCCAAGTACTCGCAGGACATTTTAGGTGAAATGTTCAAATTGCTGTCCGTCTCGTGCGAGACACTCACGTACCCTACCAACCACAGTCAGTGGCGTTACTTCTGCCGGGCCCTGTACACAGGCACCTAAGCATTGAAGCTCCAGCTTCCCGGTTTGGGGCTTTAAATAAATGAGGTCATGCTGGTGGCCTTTATGGGGGTCTGGGGTGATGAGATATGATTTGGGTTTTTTTTAAACTATATTTTATTGATTATGCTGTTACAGTTGTCCCTCCTTCTTGCCCCCCACCCCGTTACCCCCCCTTTCCCCACCCTTTAGTTTTGTCCATAGGTCATACACATAAGTCCTTCTGCTTCTGCACTTCCTATACTATTCTTAACCTCCCCCTGTCTGTTGTCTACCTACCATTTATGCTACTTGTTCTG